>APFE030756144.1:0-83487 GCA_000404065.3 Pinus taeda
CAGAAGCATCCTCCCAACCAAATACACAAAAACAACCCAAAAACTCAACTCACAACTAGCCTAAGATCCTCACTGAAAGCAGTGATAAACCCAATAGAGAGAGCCCTCTCTGACTGCAGCTGGGCTAGAAGCAGCAGTCCAAAGCCTGGTTAGTGGTTACCCCGGCCGTATCCTCTTGGGAGTCAAAGAGGACAACCTGGGTGATAACACTCTCATAGGTGGGGAATGTCTCGTTCAAAGGATCTAGAGAATCCCAAGAACCAAGCCAAGGAGATGGCACATAAGTGTCCAGGTTCATATTGAAAATGGTATGACTTTCTTAAGCCGCCATCGAAGCCGAGACAGTTTCTTGATAATTTTTCTCCAATGGACTTAAAGGCATAACATCACCAAATGAATCAATTTGATATGGGGTAGGGATAATCCAAGGATTCGTAGAGCTCGAGATCATATTGATTGAATTAAGATTCATAGGTGGGAGAGTAAAAGTACCCATTAAAGCAGAGTCTGAAAATACCTGCCCCCACACTCTTGTAAGGAATCTCGGTATTTCCCACATAAGGGATGTTTTTGTTTGATGAACTAGAAGAAAAGAAGGACAGTTGATCAACAGTGACAATTTTTCTTTCATGAGGAAAATGAAGTACCCGAAACAAAGAAGACACCACACAAAACATAGCGTGGGTCCAACTTCTCCCGAGAAGAATGTTGTAGTTGAGATTTGCATCTACAACTTCTACTTCTAATTCAACAATCTTTCCTTCTAATGTAATCAGAAAGTTCATGAGAATACTCTAAGGACATGAGCCTCTACCGTTAAAGGCTTCCAAGGTGTTCAGGGATTGGTTAAGAGAAGGAGAGCCAATGGCTTTCCAACATGAAATAGACATGATGCAGGTGGAGGATCCTTCATCAATAACAGTTTGATGAATCGTCTTTCCTTTGATAAGAACCTCAATTAGAAAATTAATATGATGAGGAAGATGAAGCACATGGTTTTCAATATCGAAGGTAATCTGACTCGAATAAGAAGGATCAATAACACCTATAACAGAGAATAGTGACTTCCATTGCGTTGGACAAGATTGGAGAACCTCCAAGGTAGACATCACTGAAGGTGCCTGAGCTAAATCCTCAACAATATTGTAATGTTGCACAACACTAGAATTCAGATTAAAAGATGATTTCCGAAGAACACCTTTGATAGGTGGTCGAATTACGAACTCACTGTTAGGGCGCTCAATATAGAGCAGACCAAAACTGGATGGAGTAGAAGTAGAAGGAATATCGGTAGCTTCTTTCTCCACTGTCTGCTTATGCTTGGTTTGATAGTCCTTAGTTTGAGTAATGATTGAGATAGGTGATGAACCTTGCATCATGAAAACCTAGAAACCAGAGGCAACAAAGGACTGTGGTTGACCTACCAACTACATCTGTTGAGATGGAAAGGGTTCTTTCAAGATAGTCATAGTCCCTTTCAACAAGCGATTAACTTTAGAATTTCGGGGACAATCCTTGGTGTAATGATACTCCTCATAGATGAGGCAAGGATATTTCGGCTTTCTTTTAAGATCATCATTAAGAGATGACTTATGAGAGTCCTATTTTTGGGCATCGGCATTGGTTTTACCTTTGCCCTTATTCTTACCTTTAGAGTCCTTATCTACTGCGATATACTGAACAACATGTACCTTAGAGGTTTTACGAGGACTGGATGAATTCTTTGAGGGATTATTGGAACCAATGCTTGAGACATATTTATGCTTCGAAGAAGCTTTCGTGGAAGTCTGAGACATGGAACCAATCACACCATCCATAGGTGGCACATCAAGAGACTTTGATGCTGTCAGATCTGATGATGGTCTCGGAGCATCAGACAACATCTCGTACAACGTGCTAGATTGCGAATAGACTAAGTCTAGATACTGGGCACGGGCGATAGCTTGCTCTTCAGTAACACATCCACCCATATCTATGTCCTTAGAAATCTTGCTAACAAATGATTTTGAGAACCATTCTGCCAATAACTCATCAACAATATCAAATTTGATGAGGCGACGTTGACATCTCCATTCATGGATATGATTAGAAATGTGGGTCGCGGTGTCTTGCTTAAGGGATGTAAGGATATGAGTGCTAGTTTCATATCGAAACGAAAATTGGAAATGAGTGAGGAAGGCCATAGCCAAAGAGTTGAAGTCAGCGTAGGTACCTCGAGGCAACTCGATATACCATTTAGCGGCAACACCTGTGAGAGTTCTCTGAAAGAGTCGAAGACGGATAGAATCATCGACATATGAATTGGAGGAGCACCATAGGTGATATGTCATCACATGATCCTGCAGGTCCTCCTTAACTTTTCCCTCAAATTTGGGGCAATCACTTGGAATTTTCGTTAGAACTGGAGGTCAGTAAGGTAAATGAAGAATGGGATCATTCGTGAGCCTCGAGACATCGGGAAGATCCAATGTAGCCAAGAAAGGAAATTGTGTGTTAAACGACATATAGGGCCTTTGAGGAGACCCAAACTGCAGAGTCCATCCTTACTGGTAAGGATTTTGGCCCCACAGTGGAGGATTTTGTCCATACGGGACCTGATTTTGTCCCCACTAAGGGTTACCTTGACCATAAGGTGGATTTGGTCCAAGGTAGGCTTGATATTGTCCTACCATAGGTCGCTAATAAGAATTGTATGTGGCATACGGGTTATAAGGTTGTTGAACCTGTTGACCCTAGACGTAAGGAGATTGACCCTGCTGCTCCAGGGGTTGACCTTGGGCTTGTAAGGGCTGACCTTGTTGATACACATATAAAGCTTGTTGCTGCCAAGGTTGACCTTGTTGCTGCAAAGGCTAACTTTGTTGCTGTAAAGGTTGACTTTGTTGCTGCAAAGGTTGGCCTTGCGAGGACAAAGGTTGAGTAGATTGTTGAATAAACTGAGTTTGTGGTTGCAAAGGCTGCTACGACTGCAACAAAGGTTGCCTTTGCTGCTACAACGCTTGCCCTTGCTGCTGCAAAGGTTTCCCTTATTGCTGCAAAGGTTGTCCTTGTTGCTGCAAGGGTAGCTGGACAGTTCCTTGGGATATACCCTGAGGGTATTGATGATTCCCGAATTGAATGTGACCATATCCACCGGGAATAGCGGATTGACCAGGCTGAACATAAGCTCCTGCTTGAGGAATGCAAGACAGATTAACTAAGGCTTGTGAACCATATGGGACATAAGCATGTTGGAGTGGAATCTGAGCCATATAAGGTTGCTGATATTGGATGTTACCTGACCTGGATGGACCAACAGGGTTAGGAATACTACCATAATAAGGTTGATTAACTCCAACCATGTGAGTTTTTAATCCACTCATATTGGTTTCGCTTGACACAAGAGGAGTATTTGGATCTTTCCGCCCAGGTGGTGGCACATTCTGTCCACTTGATGGAGGGGTAGAAGAACTTACCAAAACCTGGCCTGAACTAGTCAATTGTACCAGAAGAGTCAGTTGAAACGACAAGACAAGATGTGACGAAATGGTAGGTTGAACAGGAACTAAGGTGACAACAATTTGGACAGAAGTTCGAGAGGTAGTGCTCGGAATGAATGGACCAGATGTAGGCATATCATTGGAAGACCAAATGGGGTTTTGATACAATGACGAGGCACTAGGAGTACCCAAAAATAACTGAGCTAAGGTGGTATAACCATGTGGCAACATGGGTCCACTAGTTCAGGAAAGGTGAGAGATGGGACTCTTCCTATATAAGGAAATCCCTCTGGAGGAAATTCATATCCTTGCTCATCATCGACATGAGGAGTATGGGTAGAGGAGAATTTCGAATGACCTAGAGAAGAGGTTGGGATTTCACCCTATTGACTCCATAGATGGAAATAAATGGTGACGAGGAACCCGAGATGTATGAGGAGATAAATCCAAAGGAATACTAAGTTGATCATAGGGATTGTAAGGACGCTAATGAGATATCACAACAGAATCAAACAACGGATTCGACGAATAGACAATAAGCCTTTGCAGACTCTAAGGGGTCTGAATATGATTATCAGAGGTATTCGATCAGATTCTTGAGGTGACCAGGAATCTGATGGAGGCAGACGAGAAGACAAAGGTTGGAAACTTGGAATAATCCCAAGTTCAAAACCTTGCTCCTCAAGTGACTGAGGAAATTTTGGATGAACTCCTTAGGAGGACCCTTCAATATTAAAAAATGAAGGGGAAATATGAGATGAACTCAATGGTTCAACCACGATGATTTCCTTTCAAAAGAAAAAAAGGAAAGGAGATTCATTTATGGCTTTTAACAATCTTAAAATTAACAAGGAATTACTCAATATTGGTCCAAGAAGCACCTGCTTGGGGTCGACATGTTTATCATGGGTGGTTATTTTTAGAAACGAAAACTTTGTCTTTTCATCTTTTAAGAGTCGAGGAAAGGATGAAAAGGTGACTCTAGTCACTTTCGATGGTTTAGAGAGCTTAAAAGGACAAGTTGCTCGATGATCTTTTCAAATTTAAAGATTCAAAAGGATCGAAATTACTTCTTAGGTGAATCTAGGTAAAAGGAGTACCAAGTAACTGTGTACTGCAATATACACCTCAGCAAATAAATTTACCAAGGACTTGACGTACATGCAGGCAATCTCTCCGAATGTTGTGTTCAATGTATCACGTTTAAAGGGTGTTAGACTCGACTTCCTATGGATAAAGGTTTGCAACCTATGGGGGTGTCCCTTTATATACACGATATGGGGAGCACAAGTCCATGCTAGCGCTGTCTAATGCCGAAGCGAATGACATCTGCTATGTTTTAAAGACGTCGGAACACGTGTCTAGACTAGACCACTAAATATGAACGTTAATGTTTCAAATGCTCCTTAGATTAATTGATAGATTTTAAGGTTGATCTTGGAATTATATTTCGATTTCAAGGCCTTAATGATTTTACCTTTTCCTAAAATGCAAACTAGATGATGAAATTAAATCCTTTAATTCGATGAAAGCTATCTATGTAGGGAAGAAGATCACTCAAATCATGCATAAAAAATGCAAAAGTGCATCCATGACAATCTTCAAACGCTAAATGCAAAATATGAAATCTAATCTTTCATATGATAAGCAAATGCAATGCCAAAAACCCTAAAGCAAAACTACCTTAAGATATAATGATGATTTTTTTTTTTTACTTAAATGCAATCAATGTAATCTAGTGCAAAAGTAAAAGAGAATTCAATCAAGCCAAAAAATATGAAAATCTCTTTCACATTAATGATTTGAATGCAACCTAAAAATGCTCTGAAAACTATGAAAAAATAAACACTTACACTTTTCGAAACACAAAACTCAAAGCAAACACTTCCTTTCGATTCAAATGAGACAATGAGTTTGTTTTGTCAAAAGGAGCTTAAGCGACTTTCACAGTATCTACTAATGAAAAAAACTTAAGAAACAAGAACCAAAAGTGATCTGCAAAGGATGTTTGAACACACAAAGACTCTTTAACATAGGTAATTGATATCTGATCTCTGATGGGAAGACCATTGAGTGGACGAAGGTTGACCTAGAAGACCTAGAAACCCTAAAAGGCTAATCAAACTTCAAGCACACTCAAACCAAGTTAAAAGGTAATTGCAATCAGATAATAAGGGAGTCAACTGATATAACACTGGTAAATCACTGGGAGAAGGCAAAAAGAATTGATAATAAGAAGACAAACCCTAAATTTCTCTAACTTCTACAATCATCACACCTGTTAAGAGAAAAGGATCGATCATCACTGCTATAATCAACAAAACGATATCATCGCAAATGTTAGGGTCAAGAACGCAATGGTTGAGAAAAGCAAAGAAAAAACACAAAATCTTCAAGAACAGCTCAAATCAACAACCTTCAAGCATCTACCAAAAAGTGAGATTGATTACAGAGAAACAACGAAGTCTATGAATGAATGGTTGATAAAACTCATCAAAAGACAAGGTGAAGAAATGGAAGGAAAAGATCATAGGCTCCCCAGCGGAGTTACCATTTTGTTGACAAGGTTAATCCTCTCTGCGGACAGAGACAATCCCTCTAGCCCAATGAGTGGGTCTATCAACTGAAGTGACAATCGGCTAGACATCTTCCTAGGTTATAATTGAAAAGTAGAATGAAAGAGATGACCTACCTTGTTCTGATTCTATTCCGATTACCTTTGTTGTGGGCCTCGAACCACTTGTGTCACAGAATTGTTCCTACTTCTCTTAGCATTTATGTACCTTCACAAGCGATCAAGAGACAACACAGCATGCCAAAACCAATAACAAATCCAATAACAACCTACTTAACTGATCAAGGAATGTCAAGCTAATAAATACATGAACATATATATTTTGGGAAGATGAACAAGCAGTTGTATATTATTTAAGAAATAAAGGGAAGCTTACAACCAAAGCCTTGATGTTGAAGGGATCTCCTTGAGTGGTAATCCAAGTCCAAGCCAAGAATTCTCCAAGCACTCCTTCTCCATGTCTAATGAATAGCCTCTAGGCACAAGCTTAGCATAAGCGTGTAAATAGACATAGAACAACCATTTGGAAATGGGAGAAGAGGAATTTATAGGCTAGGAGAGGGAGTTAGGACTTCTCCAAAGATAGGATTAGGCCCACATCTCAAGGAGGTAGCTTATAGGGATAAGACAAAGAGGTCAATATGGGAGGATTTGACCTTATCTATCAGAAACCACCTCCAGCTTGTCACTCTGGAAGCTTCTAGATCACAAAGCTTCTCATATCCTTTGGGAAAATTACCTTTTTGGGATCATCGCAGGTGTGCAAGGGAGCAGAGTGATGCCATTGCGGGTCAAACACAGTGCAATAGGTGACCATCGATGCTTTATGCCTCATAAGAGAAATCACTCTCATTTTAGGGTTTTAAAGAGCTATTTCTCTAGGGAAAGCTCAAGACGTTTTCCAAACAAAGTCTTAGGATGGATTTGAGTTGTATACATGGATGAGTATACTGCATAATAGTCATGTTTCAGGAACTTCGAGTTATGTCACAAGGAAGTGCAGCAGGAATGACAAAATACTGTGTAACTGGGTGCTCAAACTATTGGAGGAGAAACAATTATATACAAAAAGATCCAAAGGTTTCTTTGGAGTACAAGAGGTGGAATATTTGGGTCATATTGTATCTCATGAAGGTGTTAAGGTAGACCCTAACAAAATTAAAGCCATTAAGGAATGGAATATACCCACATCCATAAAGCATCTACGAGGATTTCTTGGGTTGACAGGGTATTATCATAAGTTTGTTAAGAATTATGGGAGAATAGCAGCACCTCTAACAAAATTATTGAAGAAAGATGCATTTTCACGGACTCTAGAAGCAACGAAGTCCTTTGAACATATTAAAGAGGCAATGTGACAAGCACTGGTCTTAGCTACGCCGGACTTCACAAAAACCTTTATTGTGAAATGTGATGCCTCAGGAAATGGAATTGGTACCGTTTTGATGCAAGAAAAAAGACCCATTACTTTCAGAATTTTTCCAATCAAAGAAAGTATTTACACAAAGCTATTTATGAGAAGGAAATGTTGGAAATACTACATGCACTTAAGAAATGGTGACCCTACCTAATGGGAAGACACTTCAAGTTAAAAACGGATCATGATAGGCTTAAATAATTTTTAGAACAAAGACTACCTTCAGAAGAGCAGCAAAAATGGGTCACAAAGATGTTGGGTTATGACATTGAAATTATATACAAAAAAGGGAAGCGAAATGTTGTGGCAGATGCACTCTCAAGAAAGGATGAGGATGTGGAAGCATTGCTCTGTGCCATTTCTATTATCCAACCAGATTAGATAAACGCAGCAAGGGATGAATGGAAGAATGACGAAGAAGTGTGGGCACTCATTCAAAAGTTACAACAAGTTCCCAGTACATCTAATACATTTAGATGGAAAAATGATTCGTTATGGTACAAATATAGCTTATAACTATGTAAGAATTCCCAACTTGAACAAAATATTCTTATGGAATTGCACACCTCTCCCTTAGGAGGGCACTCATGATTTTTAAAAACCTACCATAGGGTTAAGAAGGAATTTTTTTGGGATGGCCTTAAATTTGGTATTCAAAAGTTTGTGGCGAAATGTTTGTTTTGCCAACAAAATAAAGTTGAAACAATTAAGACCCCTGGTCTATTACAACCTTTATCCATTTCAAGTCAACGTTGGGAGGAGGTTTTAATGGATTTTATCACAGGTTTACCCACGTTCGAAGGAAAGAGTGTCATCATGGTGGTAGTTGACAAACTTACCAAGTATGCACAATTTTTGCATTATCTCATCCATTTACAGCCAGTACAATTTCTATTGCATTTATGAAAACAATTCAAAAGCTACATGGAAACCCAAAGATTATTGTAAGCGACAGAGATCCCATTTTCACTAGAAATTTTTGGACAAAGTTATTTTCTTGTCTTGGTACTCAGTTAGCTCATACTCATCTTATCATCCTCAATCTGATGGGCAAACTGAGATAGTAAAAAAATGTTTGGAAGTATATCTTCGTTGCTTTGTATCTGATAAACATACACAATGGGTCAAATGGTTGCCTCTATCTGAATGGTGGTATAACACTTCCTTCCATACTATAGCAAAAATGACCCCATTTATGACACTTTATGGATATCATCCACTGTCCTCACATCATATTTAAGAGAAAATTCTAAGGTTCAAGCAGTGGAATATCACATCGAGCATCAACAACAAGTTCTTCAACTCTTAAAGGATAACCTCACTTTGGCGCAAAATAGAATGAAACAACAGGAAGATCAACATCACAACGAAAGAAGTTTTGATGTAGGTGACTGGGTATTTCTACGACTACAACCATATAAACAAATGTTCCTCAAGCAAGCTAAGAAGGATAATAAATTATCATCAAAGTATTATGGTCCATACAAGGTGTTGCAAAAGATTGGTACTATGGCATACAAATTGGAGCTTCCCGCAGCTTCCCAAGTACACCCAATTTTCCATGTTTCATGCTTAAATAAGGTTATAGGTGATATGCTTCCAGTTCAAACAATATTGCCAGAACTTGACGAGGAAGGAAAAATCATATTGGAAGCTAAAGCAGTCACAAAAACAAGAACTCGATAGCTACAAAATCGATTTATTTTGGAGTATCTCATAAAGTGGAAGAACTTACCCGTTGAAGATTTTACATGGGAGGATGAGAATTTTATACAGAAGCATCCTGAACTACTCAAGCCTTGAGGACAACACCTTTTTGAAGGAGAAGGGCATGTTAGGTCTCTATAATACTAGTGATTTCCCCATTACTATTGTCATTGTAGCCCTTATTTTTATTGTTGTGCCCCTATTGTCCCCATATTGTTATTATTGTTCCACATAGAAGCCCACTATTATTAATGTTTTGCCCTTATTATATTATTGTTATGTCGACTTTGATTATATTGTGACCCCCTAGACTCCTATATATAGAAAGGAGGTTTTTTTCAGTTGTATCATCCAAGAATTGTTCATTTGTGTAATGTAGAGGAGTTTGCCCCCTCGAAGAGGCTAATTTTGAAGTCGTTGATCTAAATTTTCTTCTATTTTGTGAGCTGGTTGCATAACGCTTGCCAAATTTTGTGCCACACATCACAGTGGCCAAACATGTTTAGAAGCCTTAATATGCAAATTTGTAAGTATATTTAATATTTGAAATTATATTTTTTTTAATTTTGTACAAAAAAATAAATGATTGGATATTAATTACTTTAACTAGTCTAACTGCCATGTTTTGATAGGAGCAACAATATGGTCATTATCTATCACAATTGGAATTTGATATGATACAAGACAAAAATTGGTATGATTTTGTTATCTGGGTGGAGAATAAGGTATCATTAGTTGATTTTCAATAACTTAGTGGGATATTGTTATGTTAATACATCAATTTGCATTTCTTGTGTTGAGTTGTTTATTTATATGTAGTTTGAGTTCTTTGGTGCTCCCATCGGTCATAACACCCTTATAAGTCAGCAACCTTTCACTGTGATCAAGTACTTATAAATCGATATCAAATCATGGCTTTATCAATTCCTTTGCCAAAAAAATAGGCCAAAAGAGAGATGCAAGACCATGTAATACATAACCCATAGACAATAAACTAGATCTATGTTGCAGCTTGACAAAGCATAGTGAGTACCTCGAGAGTGCAAGGTAAGAGTATATCAAGCCACCAATGACAAGACACAAGTATAACAAGCCTCCAAGAACAAGTCACAAGTCATTGTGAGCCTCCAAGGACAATACACAAGCCATAGCAAACATCCAAGTACAAGACACAATTCATAGCGAGCCTCCAATGACAAGACACATGTCATAGTGAGTCTCCAATGAGAAAAACAAAGACCCAAACGAAGGGTGAAATCTACCACTTGGAAGGAAATTGTTTTGGGGTAACTCTTCTATTTAATTTGTTAATTTGGTAAGTATTTAATTTCTTGCTTTGTCTATCCTTTAGGAACCTTAGGAAGGGTATTAACTATTCTTACCAAGCTATAGTTTAGTTTGCTAGTGAAGGTGATCGTTTTAGGACCCATTCTTTTTAAGGTATTAGTCTTCATTTTCATATTTATTATATAAGAGATTATTGAGTCCATTTTGGAGAGGTGTTTATTCTTCACCCCATAAGCCCCCTTAAATTCACCTTGACCCCATTGCTTCCATTGTATTTGACACTAGTTTCTACTTTCTTCCTATTGCTCTTTACTTTTGTAGAGGGTTATCCCGGTAAATTTCTTCATTATACTAGCAATCTTTATCACTATTGAGCCTTGGACAATAGTGGTTATATTTTTTTGAGTGTCAGATATTGATGAGGAGGAGGTTTCAATGACATTTTGGTAGATCATGTGATATGACACTTGATGATATATTATCCACCTATTGAAACACCGAGGATGTGAGCATGCATAGGCTTCATTAATACTTTTGCACCATCACCACAGTTCAATATGACACATTTAAGGTTGAAGTTCAGGGGATTTAGAATTTATACAGATGTTTAAGCAATGCAGGAGATCATTTAAACCCCTAAAAGATGGTGCCAACCCATTAGTTCATATCCAATATCATCTGTTGTGGTTTATGATAAGCACAATCTTAGCACATGTTTGAGACAATATGATTTTATATTCTCAGATCAACATCTTTGTTATTCTTCTCCACTGTATGCGTACAAAAGAAGGCACAATTCTTTGTTGATTTGCATGAAGCTGAGGAAATATCTTGAGTTTCAAATTTCAATCATGCATGATGATTGAGATGCCTAGATTGAGACACATTCTAGTATATAATGCACTGCCTTGTGTGCAAATAATAAAATGGCTTTTGCTAAAACCAAAATCAGAACAAGTGAAGGAGCGTTGTTGTTTAAGGATGTTTTCACTGCTGATACAATGGGAAGTTGGTTGCTATTTAGAAAATGCGGCACTATTTTTAGGGGCACTCACTATCATGCTTGGTACAATTTTAAAGTGATGCCAGCCTAGAGGGGCTCCGCCTTCAGTATTATTTTACGAGTTGTTAGAATTAGTTCATGACATCTAGTAAGGGAAATCTTCTTAGGAGATCATTCCAGGATGAAGACAAATGTGATAATGGCTATCATTAATGTGGGAAACACATTTTTCCGTGTTGTTGTTAGCATAAATAGTCTGGATCTTGTGAAATAGATTGACCCTCTAATTTTCTTATGTTAAATTAACTAAATTTATTAACTTTTGACATGCATTATTTTTACATGTATTCAAAAGTCAGGGTCTTCCAGTTTCATGTGAATTTGTGAAATTTACCTTTATAAAACTTGAGTTGGTTGTCTTTGAGAACTCTTGAATGACAACTTCCGATGTGGGTTCATTCAGAAGATGATCCTTTTTAATACCTGCTAAGTGAATCCTATTTCTAGATTTCTTGATTTCCTAAAAGGTCTGTTATAGCAATGTAATTTATTGCAATTGTATTTGTCAAAATAGATAAAATTATAGATCCATAGTGATAGCTTGCAAGTACAACAATCAAATTTAAGGGAAAGAAAGTAGGGTGATGAAAAGAAGGAAAGCATGCAAATAAATATTTTTCTAAACAAATAGAAATGGTTTCATAGCTGCACACTCACTGAAAAGATAACTTAATCTTGTTTAGTGAATTTTTCAAGGTCCCTGAAAGAGAATTGTCCCATGTAATAGTTGTTGCTAGAAATGAGCATCTATCAAACCCATCTAATTCAATCTGGTGGAAAAATCAGTGTGTATGTAAGTCAATTCCAAATAAGTTGAAAATGGAATTACAGGAGTGATTTAACATGAAAATGTAGATAAAAAGATGAAATTGCCACAAAATATAATCAATGTAGCTGAAACAACTTAAGATGACATTAGTGTCTTCACCTTAGGAATAAAAAAGTAGAAAAAACAAAATCCCAACCATTCAAGTGATGGCTCTACTTCAGAGTCAAAGCGAATGGATCCATACACTCTTATGAGAGGAGAATCCACAAAAATAAACCCGCCAAACCACAATAGTTAATAGTTGTTACTTGCTGATAAAGTAACTTGTAGAAAGAAAATAAAGAGAAACATAATGTAAATATTGTACTACATAAATGAAGGATTGCATATTAATGAAGACAAGGCATAGACAATCCATCTAATCATGCCTTAATGCTTTTAATGCATGCAAGGAACTTCTCTAATACAATGGCACACCAACCTTCCCACATGAGAGAAGGAATGCTTGGTACAACTTGATTATTAGATAATAGATCCTTTGCTGCTACTAGAATAGAAGGGAAGTGGTGACCATTGAAATTATCACTAGATTGCAAGAACAATGAAGTAGGATGATTCCATCATGCTAGTGGTGAAAAAATTTGACAAAGGCTGTCCAACTTTTTTCCAATGCAGTCTACACAAAAAGTTGTTAACATAACATATATTTTCATGAAAGGGGTTGTTAGATTGCATGGACCACCCAAAACCATTGTTTCTAAAAGAGACACAAGGTTCACCTCAAAATTTTGGAAGAATATGTTGCAAGTATTGGGCACACATCTAAATTTCAAATACAACCTAACATCTGTAGTCCGACGAAGGAAAGGAAAGAGTAAACCAAATAATTGAAAACATGCTACACATGTATGTGATGGACAAACGATCCAAGTGAGAATGGTAAATGTACTTGTGGAGTCTGCATACGATCATTGGTGCCATGCATATCCTTGGGGATGAGTTGATTTGAATCCTTGTACAATAGAAGATGTGACACTCCAATGAGCTAAAACCACCCAACACATGGACTCATACTTGGGTTGAAATTGCTCAAAGAAATAGAAAATATAATTGTCAAAATAAAACAGAATTTGGAGGTGGCCTAAGACAGAGGAAAGTCATGCAGATAAGAATAAAGCATATAAGGAATTTGGTGGTGGGGTTCACATTTCCCACGTAGTAAAACTGATTAAGAATTCACTAAAGCTTTGGAGTTGTGTCGAGCTAGCACCAAATATCACAAACTTTTTCACCTCATAGATAGTATAGGACCAGTTGCATATAGAATTGCATTGCCTACAAACATTAGAACTAACAATGATTTTCATGTTTTTTTGCTTAAGAAATATGTACATGATCCTAACCATGTTGTTAATGTTGAAGATTGTAACTAGTTTTGATCTTTATAATTGTACATGAGTCATAATGAAATGTATTTATCTAAAGAAAGAAAAATAACATTTATTATTAAATAAATTGACTTATTAAAGCATGGGTTTCATGCCTGGGTCAATTGTTTTTAGGTCAAAGCCTCCATTGAAGGATTTTAGGGTTTATGTCAAGTGTCCTTGTCCATGTCATATTGTAAAGAACCCTTCTTGGGATTTATTTGTCAAAGAAGAAATTTATTTTATTATAAAATAGGTCAATTAGGCCTCCTCCACCAAGTCGGCCTCAAGAAAGGACAAGTTGGCCTCAACAAGGGAATTTGACTTCACAAACTCACTATATATTGGAGCAACTCGAATCATTTGGTAGTAGATCTCACACAAGTTCAAATTTCAAGAGATGGGAGCAGAAAAAGTGTGAAGTTCAAGAAAGAAGTTGGAATCGAAGTTTTTGGGTCTATCTCTCGCTCTCACTAGCAATGAAATTCTAAAGCTGCATTGAAGCGGGGATACTGCATCGAAGTAGTGAAGCTGCATCAAAGTTGTGAAATTTCATCGAAGCTATGAAGATGCATCGAAGCTGTGAAGCTGCATCAAGGTTGAAGGTGTGAAGCTACTAGGCCGAACCTAATAAATTTGCTAGATCGAAACTGCAGTCCTACAGCTGGGTTGAAGTTCTGAAGCTGGGGGTCAAAATTCTAGGTTGAAGCTGCATTTGAGAAGCTGGCACTTGGTAACTTTGGTCTAGGGTATTGGTCTATCTCATTTGAATTACTGAAGGACGATTTCTTGACTGGGTTTTCCCTTATATAAGGGTTTTTCCCTGGTTGTGCACCTACATATGGTGTGCTTGATCTTCATGTTTTGGTTTTGGTAATTTCTTGCTAAACGAAGATAAAATAAGAACATAAGAAATATAATAATAACTCAAAGAAATTACAAGTAATTATCAACAAGAGAAAATATTTTTGATTTTCTGATTTTCCAACAGTTGATGGGGCATTGGTTTAGGTGGAACCAGAGGAAGAGGTACAACTAGAGCCATTATTCATCCTTGACAAGAAAGTAACATTGCTCCTAAACCTAACCATTGGGAAAGGTTAAGATGCAATGAAAGCACTAAACCTTGAATGAGGTCACCTTGGAGCTAGAGGATGCCATGATGGAAGCATACATGTTTTTGTTCCAATCTACAAATAGCACCAAGGTTGGTGCTATTTCAAGTGAGAGACGATGTAGTGCCTTGTTTTTTACCCATGTAATATCTTAATAAGATTATGTACATAGTATGTGACATGGTTATTTTGTCATTTGTTGTGTCCTACGAACTTAGTTTATAATGCACCCATGTTGTAATTATTATAAAGTTATTGTACAAATTCCAAGTGCAAAGGTCGTGGACAAGAAATGACTAGAGAATGGTGGGATGCATGTCTTGGATTATATTAAGCTTTATATTACCTTAGATACCATGTGGCAGTGTCCCCTTGATACTCAATGACATATGCTAAAAATGTATAAGGATAAAACCAATATAATTACTAAAGAAGGTTGTTAAGAAAAAAACGGGTTACGAGTCTACAATAGGGGAGGAAATGGATAGCTGAAGGGATAAACATTCCCTTGTAATGCGTGAACTCATGAACTCACTAGCACCTAGACAATATGTGTCCAAATATTAATCCATTGGAATTTTTATTGAGAACACATGTCTCATACAGAAACAAAGCTATATGAAGCATGATTTTGGTTTCGACCAGGTTCAACTTCCATTCTCCATGACATTCAAATTGTCTTCCAAGTCTACAATGTCTCCAACTTCCATCTTGAATCCATAATCTTGAAACCTCATGTCAGGTTGTAGTGATCAAGATGATTGAGTGGCTAGTAGATGGAAATTCAAAAATTATGATAATAAATATATGATTGTAGTGGGAAATGAGACTTGGGCTAAGATACAAACTTGGACACCTCAATCTTCATGATGTGAATTGGTTGTATTTGAGTCACATACTACCACATTAGCTCTCCCAAAATATAATCAACAACTTGGAGTTGAGTTGTTAGCCTTGCTAGGAAGGATTTCCCAAAGGAAGTGAGTGCATTAAGGAAAAACGCCTGAGCTTGTGTAAGGAAATGGATAAGTAGTGGTTATTCTATGACCTAAATTATTAACTTTTGGGTTGTTCTAAAACTATGTGGGGTGCATGGTGAAACCCTAGCTCCTTAATTGTATCTTATAGACCTTTTGCTAGATGACATTTAGGGAGATTTTTATTCATGGTTGCTTCACCTTGGACATGGTGCTAGAAGTGGCACACTTCTTGAGGAGATGGTTATCTTACATAACATTAATATCTTATACATGGCATGCATGTTGAAAAGTTGGTTGCCTTGCATAGGAGGTGGACCTGCCTTGGATGATAAGCACTAGGCAGTGCCAATTCTAAACTAATGATATAAAAGAAGGTGTTACTAAAACAAATGGAAACGAATACTATGCATTTTTGTAAGGGAGGTGTTGTCAAATGTGTTGGCACCATGTGACATAAAATATCTCATCCGACAGGTGGCATTATCAAAATCACACATTATAATCATTCTTTACCCATCAAATTAGATTTGCCAACATAAAATGTTGATGAAAGGAGTAAAAATGGGCATGATGGGTATGATGGATGTGCGAGGGGTTTATTCATTTTATGTTCGCTTGCCAGTTTTAATTTTTATGGCTAAGGTTATAACTACTTTGTGTTTCTCATGTTGGGTTTCTGTGGAAGTAGCTCTCGGTTGTTTATTATAAAAAGAATGCCTAATCAGTTGTCAATCCTTCGATTGTTTTGTGATTGCCAAATCTATTTGCGAAGATGGGAAAGGGAAAGCCTTTGTATAGGGATGAGACAAAGGGAGTGAACTTTAGTGAAGCTTATTCAAAACAATATTAGTAATTTGTGTAGGCGGGTTTGGCAGAGTACTGTCACAGGCTCCGGGGGTTCAATTACAATGTTTCTAGGTCCTTCACAGAGGGGTTTTATGGGAAGGTGGTTACTGTTACTGACATTTCATTCCTAGTTACGAAGGAAGTCATTGTCGAGGATACATGCTTGCCTGTTGATGGGGATAGATGGTTTAAAAACCAAAAACTTCTAGCTACCAACATCGCAGTTTTTTTGAAGAAAGAGAACCAAAATGAAAATTGGAGGATGAATGTGCAGAGAACGTGGCTCAAACCCACTTGGAACGATGCCCTAAAGTTCTTACATATGTATTTTATGTGTGAGGGTAGGTATGATAGGATTTCCCTGTACCACATCAAGTTTGTGGCTCATTTAGATGGTCAATTAAGAATGAACATGCTATTTTTCTTGTTAAAGAGTTATGAAAATGTCTACACAAATTAGAGCAAAACCCAAGTCTTATCCCCATTTCATTTTTCATAAGGGTTTGGTTAAACTATTAGGTGTCAATAATCTGAGCAAGATAGGAAGAACTTGGGATCATTTCTTATTACAGGGATGGTTTTTTGAATCAATCGTTGCCAAACCGAAAGTCATTAAGGGTAAGAAACAAGAAAGGCCAAGAACCCTATTAAATACCTTGAAGCTCTAAAGCAAACAATTTCCTTTGTCCTTACCACAAACATGAGAAAAACTTAGCTGGGTAAACAAATAGAAGACCCTATTTCTTTTCCTATGACATAAAAGTGTATGTAAGAAGGAGTAGGAGGTTTCTTGCGAAAAAAATCAGCTTCCCCTCAAGAACAATTTCCAGATGTGACAGAAGATTACCCTACTAATAAACCTAGTAGTAATAAACAAGAAAGGGGCTCAGGGGTTAAACTTAGTGAGATAGAGGACTTAAAAGATCAAACCCAATCATCCAAACTAGCACAAAAGGAAGAGGAGAAATAGGTTACCATAACTGAGATGTATAGGATGAAAAGACCCCATACAAGGCCCACAAATAAGCTTAGCCTCAACTCTAAATTATAGTAGAACCCAACGTTGAAAGAGATAGTCATTGATATTGATGATATACCTATGAAGGATTTGCTAATAAACAAGGAGTAAACTTCAAGTTCCTCTAAGAAGAAGAAGGCTTGGAAACATAGTAAAAGAGAAAAACAGAGCCCCAAGGCCAAGAAAAGAGAAAAGATAAAACACATTGAAACAAGGAACATGGACCTTTTGTTAGACACAACAAAAAAACTTAAATAAGTATCCCAAAGATAATGTTGTTAAATTTTATGGCAACATTGATTTTTTGATTTTCTTTTTATAACGCTGTCAAATGTTTTGGCAAAGATGACCTTTGATTTTTTTATTTTTTTTTTATTTTTATTTTTTTATTTTTATTTTTATTTTTTTTTTTTTTTTTTATTTATTTTTTTTATTTTTACAGCGCTGCCAAATATTTTGACAACATTTTCACTGTTTTGATTTTGACAACACATATACCTAGATATTGTGTCAACACTTGAATTGTACGCCCTTACAACACAATTTTGAAGGCGATAAGGATATGGATTTTTTCAAAATCTATTTGGAGAACACTAGTACAAAATGGCTAATTAGTTACTAAAAAATGACTAAATTTTGCATATAAATGACCACTTTTCAGTTGGTGACCAATAGTAGCTAATTTAAAGTATCTTATAACACGACCAACTTTTAGTTGTTTTTAGTTTAGTCATTAATTGGTTGTCAATTTTATCATCTATTAGTATATTTAGCCACAAATTTGGTCATTAATTTAGTCATTAATTGCCACAGTTAATGACCAAATATACAACAAAATATATTACTATATGATTACCCAAGAAAACCAATTAATGACCAAAGAAATATGACCAAAATGTTGGTCGTGTTATACGATATTGTAAATTAGCTACTAATAGTCATATGTATGCAAAATCTAGTCATCGTTTGAAACCAATTAATGACTAAATAAATATGATTAAATTTTGGTCATGTTATACAATAGTGTAAATTAGCTGCTAATAGTCGTATAAATGCAAAATTTAGTCATCATTTGTAATCACAAATTTATCATTTGCAGTAGTCATTTATCTTTTTTTTGGTGGTTTCATATTCATTATATAAATGAATGATTTAGTAGTTTATATTCATTTCATTTAATTTCATTAATAATCATTATAAACAATTAATTTAGTCGTGTATTTATTTTATTTGTGTTCATCATTAATCAATATCAACAACTAATTTAGTAGTTTTAGATTGATTTTATGTGTTCATTATTAATCAACATAAATTAATTAGTATGATTTTGCGAATAAATTAAAAAAAAATGTCATACAATGTGCTTACTCATCTAATATGAAAACACAAAGTTACACATATTAATTAGAATACTAAATAATATCAAGTGCAACTATAAATAATTTCAACCACATAAATTATATTTTATAGAGTGTCAAGTATTATAATATGAGATTCCAACTTAATATTGGTTGGACTACAATTTACACATGGAATATTGTTCCATCACTTCAAAACATTATCGCTGTGTTGCCAAGACATTGCAAGTGAATTCACAAATTCTAAAGACTTGACCATCAGTCTCTATGTGTGTGTCTTATGCGGGATATTAGCTCGAAGGGTATCACTAGATTGATTCTCTTCTCTCTCTCTTTTTACATTTGTCGCTTCAGTGTTATTGTTCTCCTCTTTATTCAATTCATGCTTCTTACCATCAATACAGAGTTCCTCTACTAAAAATGAAAGAAGATACAATGTAGAGTATAAGACATGAATGACGATGAATACTAGATATAAACTAAAGCAGACTATAAAAGATTTATACGACATATACCTCAACATCAGTAATGTCAATGCCATTTTCCCCCATAAAAGCAAGAAACTTGAACAAGTTTTCTTTAGTTGCGCGATAGTGGCCACTATGTGGCCAAATGACATGTTTATAAGCAAAGCAAATAAAATGTCACCATAGAAAAGAACACCTTAGTAACTTAGTATTCAATCTTTAGAGAAAGCATACGCACAATCATGCCAACTAAGTTACATGCTAAAAAGCTCAGGCCGTAGATAACTTTTGAAAACAAATAACTTGAGTTGTGATGTCTAATTCTTGTCATTTTATTCGCAACACATTTCATTCTCTAATGCATGAACTTGGTCAAGTATATAAACAATCTATGCTCAAATAACAATATGAAAGTAAACTTTTATAATAGTCATGAAAATCTTTTAACACAAAACAAGTAAAAGGATTTCAATTAATATCGTGTAATACTAATCTCATCTTCAAGCATTGAATGTTGTTTAAATGGACATGATACCAAGTATTTTCAATTTCATAGCTAAAAGACAAACAAAAAAAAAATCAGAGGAAACGTTCAAAATATAGTCAAACAATAAATAGAAGATATCATGGAATGAATATTGCAATTATAATTTTTTTACCTATCCACCGGTGTGTTGTCTAGCATTCCTAAAACATTTGCTTGCCCAAAATGACCACGAGGTGAAAGAATCACAACATTACAAATCATAGGAATCCCTGCTAGAAACATTTCCAAAGTCAATGGATCAAGTGCCTGAAGGATCTCCAACAACAAATGAATCATATCCAAGACATGCTCTGCATCGTCTCCCCATCTTTTTTCCAATCCCATTTCCTGTAACCTGCCCACGCCAAAATAAAGTAACAACCAAATGAAGACGTTGACATTTTTGTTTTGTTTTTTGTTTTTTGTTTGTTTTGTTTTGTTTTGTTTTTTTTTGTTTTTAATCTATGAACTTTGAGTCTAATTTTTTCCCATAGGAAAATCTGGGTAGATCAACCTCGAAGAGGATCTTTTAGAGCCCGTCAGCCAGACTAGCAGGGCCTAACCCTAAGGGCGTCGAGGAGAATTGACCTTGTGACCTTCTGATCGGCAAGGTACTTAACAAGGAGGACTCGAACAGTTGAGCTAACACTTGGGGATTATGAACTTTGAGTCTAAGTTGTTTCAGGAACATATTAATTCATATTTAAAGCCTTCCTGTCATGAGAAGGTATCAATCAAGTAGGACATCAAAAAGATCAACCTTAATGAGGTCCTCAAACAATTCTTACAATATCAATATTTTTTGTTGTTGTGATATCTTGGGTAGAAAAAATAACATATTTGCAAAAGAAAAATCTATATATTACATGTGTTCAAACTCTATATATGGTGTATTCTTAAGAAACTTTTTAAGATGTTCCTTTGCCTTTACCAAAGTATACTATAGCTTAGTTAAACTCTGTATCCTTTCATTCAGCATCAATTTCTGCAAGATAAATGTCACACATTATTCTTTCCCACTTCTCAACATGCTACAAAAGATAAATTCAAAGTCACATAAAACCAAGAGCAAAACATTTTCTAACCAAAACAAACAAACAAAAAGTGCCTCTAATAAAACTTCACACCTAAGAAATTACTGTGCCACGCGCTTAGGCTAAATGTGAGATTCTTTTAATCATATTTATGTCATACTTAATGGGATATTCATATGTTTATCGTGATGTCAATTTGGTGTTAAAAGCAATATATAAATCTAGGTTATTATCATTTCCACGATTGGTCCATTCGTAACTAGTTGTACCCCATAGAATCCTTTTCACATGCTATCTCCACATACCCGCCAAAAATGTCAAATATGCCAAACAAATGGCATTTTGGATTTGTTTATAAAATTATGTCATTAACACACCCTTCCAATGTATTTGACCAAACGCACCCACTTGAATTTCTTCTTTTATATTTATTTATATCCTAAAAAATATTCATTTCAAAAACCAAGACAACCCTAATATCTTTGGATCCTAACACTCATCCATATTTTCTACAAACCATAGGAATTAATACTCTTTTAAAGTATAATTGTTTGGTGAAGAATAAGGAATGCAAAGAGAACAATAATTCTCTCACAAGTAATTACCAAGATCATAAATTCAACTTGCAATCTTATTTCAACACTCGTTTGGAACCAATGATATGAATTGTACATTCAACATTCTTATATATAAATATTACTTGTCCTATTATGGATATTACCATATTCCAAATATTTTGAATATTTGTGAGTATATGAACCTTTTCTATTACAGACTCACTGAAACCTACCAAATATTCAAGAGAACTAGTAGCTCTTTGATGATAGCATCCAACTTTTGCAACGTGAGGAGACCAAAGAAATGTTGTTTCGTTGGATTAATTGTACAAGGATACATCATGATCTATCAAGGCTCTCAATTGCAACCCGACTTTATATCTTTTTTCTAGGTTGGATGCGTACTAAGTCCAAACTAAATTTAAGCTTCATATTCCTCTCCTGCAGTTTTCATTGAGTAAATTATTTGTCCTTTGCTAGCGCACAAGCTTCTAGAGCCTTATCTATGGATTGTTACTTAAACGACTACTCTGGAAGTTATTAGCTTTATTCAAGAAATATTACACCTTATTTAAATTTAAAAGCTCTTCATCGATCAGTGTTAGTGAGGGTGTCTTTGCATACAATTTACCACTACTCCTAAACTTAGCTACAATGTGTAGTATCTTTAACTCAGTTGGGTCAGATATTGTTTTATGTTCTTCACAAGTTGTGTCTATAATCTTGTTCGACTTGGTTGTCTTAGGTCCCGGACTGATTATAATTGGCAGGAGAGGAATTAGCCTCAAGAGAAGAAACTAATATGAAGAAGAGACATTTAGTTTGAGAAGAAGTGATATGTGAAAGGAATCTTCACTTGTTTTATTCTCGAGGCAAATTTTTATTCAATCTCAATTTGCTAAGGAGAAACAACAAGGGAAATTTGTCCTTGGAAACTGGTTCATATGAATTGCTTTAGTAGAAGAAACTAATTCAACTGTGTCTAGAAGGTAAATAGAATGATAAAACGAGGAATTTATTTATCAGATTATATGCAAAGTTAATAAGATTGAGCATATATGAAGAAGATTGTCTAGACTTTCAGTCATATGCTAAAGATGAAAACAAATGAGCAGAGTGAGTTTAAGATGGACGAAATGGCTAGATATGAACTATAACTTTATACATAGTTAGTTTGAAGACATCTATACAAAATGTATATTCTTCTTGTGAGAACACTGACTTTTAGGACGATTTTCTTAATAGTTAGGTAATAAATATTTTATTAAAGGGATAGGCAATGCTAAAGTTTAGGGAGATCACAACAGTTTGTTTCCTTCAACTCTGTTAAAAGGAATATCATCCATCTGCACAGAGCAGAGTAGGGATGCTACACCACACTACTTACCATAAATATAATTGGATATCTTACAGTGGGGCATGGATACTTGAATTACACTTTGGACCTTCATCAATGTCATGCTCCTCTCACTGTTCATGTAATTGTGTAGTTTTAAGGGTGCAAATAAAGGGTGGGATTGATCAAATCGTGGACAAAAAGGATGGGGATGGTATGGCAATCAACTGGCCAAGAAGGGGGGAAATGAAGGAAGAAGACAACATGGCTTGAGATGAATGGTGGAAAAACTCTGAAATGAGAAACTAACAAGTAGTGGACAAGGAAAGAGGGCAAGAAAGGGGACATAATCCAATAAAGATAAGCAACATAATTTGTTTATCTACAAAGAAATAAACTTGAGTAGATATAAATGATCAATTTGAGTTATCACATGCCAAAGATCAAAATAAATGAGTTTAAGATGGAGAAAATTCACCCGATAAAGTTAAATCGTAAATTGTTAGATTCCAAAAACATTCACAAGGAAAATATTTCTTTCAACAAAAAGAAACAGGAATGAAAAGGGTAGGATTAAGTCTAATGAAATTCTTGGATTCTAAAAGGTCTTAGAACCCTAGAATATTCTCCATAACGTTGTGGAATAAGAGATGAAGGGCTTCCCTATATGGTTTGAGCATTCAGAGTTTTGGCAAACTACATATATTTTCCAACATTACTATTCAATAATGATACCATTATTTGTTAACAAAGTTAGATTCATCCCTTGGATGTAACATCAAGACAAAAACATGTCGCTCTACTCCTAGTTTTGTGATACCAAGGCTTGGGCTATTGCTTCAACCCTAAATATCAATGACTTTTCACTCATAACATATGTCACAATGTTTGCAGATTCTACAAAGAGTAAAACGAGTATGCCCTACACACATATACTTAATGGGGTTTGTATTTCCTATGTTTCTTATTAGTACAACATTCCATTTTTCCTTTTCTTGTTCATATTTATTGCCATTTGTCCCCCTATAATCTTGAACCAAAGTTTGGTTAGATACTTATATTGTCTATGCCAGTCTGGGTGAAGAGGGTAAATGCTTCCCGGACCAGCTAGAAAACTATGTTAAACCACATATTCCAATAAATTTTGCATACTTCATTGTGGCCACAACCACCCAAATGATAGGAACTTGAACATGTTTTATTTTGGGAGCAATCTTTTTTCAAGTTGGATTTTCCTAAAGGAAGATACAAGGGGGAATTTCTGCTTGATTCATGTTCATGGAATAGTTGGGTTTACTGAGAAAATTGTAGTTATTTAAGAGTAAGGTTGAAGTCTAGTAGATATTTTGGCCCAGTCACAAGAGGTGAAGGCACATTCAAAGAGTAAATGCTCCATCTTATGATGGGAGTATGTGAGTGATAAAGGAGTTGGGAAGAGTCAATAAGAAAGCTTCGAGCATGTTTCCTGGTTGGTTCATGAAATGTATGTGTTATTGGAATACAATGAATTAGACAACTAATTAATTAATCGCTTGCCAAGGATTTTTCTTGAGTTCTTTCATGTATTACTGTAGACTCTAAGTTGAACAATTTCCACTTTAAGTGACTTGCTAAAACCAATCCTTACACAAGTTTACGAATTCCAAGGAATATGACTGGTTGGTCATATTTTCGAAAAAGAATGTTGAATCTATCTATTTCAAGAGAAATTATAATTTGTTGATAATTGCTTTTAATAAGGATTTTCCATCCTCAAAGTTTAGTAGTATATCGATTGTATCAATTAAAACAGGAAAAACTACACAAGACATCAAGATCTTTGTAGAAATGCCGAAAAAGTTACTTGGGGTTTTGATATTCCAAATTATAACGGCATTATTTAAAATTTGCTGGATAGAGCATGCAAAGTTTTCAAATTGAATGAATACAAGTTGTTGTTTACCCTAATATTTAAACATAATTTACTCCTAACATTTTAAGTCTCAGAAATAGGGATATGGTGATTTATTTCTAAGAAAGAAAATTTCATTGGTTCATTCCAAATATAGTGGAGCACTTTGTAAGCAAGCTGTCATCTCTCTTGGTAGTGGATATCATAATTAGTTCGTTTCTCTCTATGGTAGTGATTGAATACTTCAAAAATACATGGAATGGGAATGGAAGTGTTTGATGTATCTTTTGGATTCCCCTAAAGAATAAAATCCAATGAATTTAATGCAGTGTAGGAACCTTACTATTTAAAAAAACTATATCAGTTCTTGTGCCACAACCAAAACAAAAGGGTTCAATTTGTGATCTATCAGAGATCTTGCCCCAACCCCAAAAGGAAAAGCCACACATGGGTAGATCCTCCTTCATAAGAGGAGACTACAAGAGTGAGAAAGGAGTTAAGAATGGTACATAAGAAAGTTTGGAGGGGATGCCTCATCGATCTACCCTCCCATGCACTTATGTAGATATTTTGGAATAATAGAGCTTTGATCAATATTTAACTATATACTATAATATTTCTCTAGCTTCCATCTAAACATCGATGATTTCCAATCTAAAGTTCATATACTTTGTAATCTGTGAAAAAAATACCTTTCTATGCATTATCTAAACATTGATGATTTCTTATCTAAAGTTCATATACTTTGTAATCTGTGTAAAATACCTATGGAATTCACTCCACACAATAGTCTTGTATTGGTGTTATATCAAACTTGGCTGAGGCATTCTAGTGAACAAAGCGAAAAATCTACGCTTCTCGATGCACATGCAATCATGGCTCAACACATTCATATTTTTTCAGAATGAAAAAGTGGAGTTGAATTGTTCTAGTCACAACGTGATCTTAGTAATCCTCAGTTGTCAAACTTGACCCAATTTTTTTATGAATATAGTATGGTAGTTGAAGGGACCTGGTGTTGATCTTTTGTGATCGAGGGAAGGCCATAGATCAATAGGTTTACCAAGGAATGTGGAGAAAATCCCTTCATGGATTCAGAAACAATGATCCTATATTATGTTGGGATTCATGGGAGGCCATAGTATATGCTCTCTGACTTCGTCCCAATGAAAATTTTGGGTATGGAAGCTTTCACTGATGCTTTGTATTGTGCTATCATTACATCAATTATGACAGAGTTAACGAACCTAAGGATAAAGAAACTTCATAAATTTCAACAGGCTATGATTCTGCCTCATAAGTTAGATTTTTACTTTTTGGTTGCATCATTATGTGATAATATTGGCTTATAGGAGGGTTCTTTGTAGCCAAGCAATAAACATACTATCCAAGATATTAGTTCCCAAGGTGAATATTGTGGAGTTTACAATGATTCCTAAGCAGTAAGAGATCTATCTAATCTATATCGTCCTTAGAAGTATAGGGATTAAGAATTGTTGCTTCAGAATCTGTAGAGGCAATGGAAAAGAATGATAAGATCCATGGAAAATAGAAATAAAACCCATTTCTAAAGTATCGTTTTAATTGTAGATGCACAAAAAAAATTAAATGTCTCTGCAAGTGTGGTAAGAAGTTATGAACATTATTTGGAAGAAATCCATTTGGCATATTTATGTATCACCATTCTTTGCTTGGAAAAATGTTGAAAGGAAAAC
Organism: Pinus taeda; assembly: GCA_000404065.3. Lineage (NCBI taxonomy): Eukaryota > Viridiplantae > Streptophyta > Pinopsida > Pinales > Pinaceae > Pinus > Pinus taeda. The sequence goes on from APFE030756144.1 coordinate 26,568, forward strand.
AAAAATTACAATAAAAAATATATAGCAAGAAATTCTAAATGATAATCCTGACTAACTACATATGAAAAAAATATAGAAACTTAATTTCACAAAGTATCAATAGATTTTATGTGGTTAGACCAGAGGCAATCAAGTCATCTTCGTGTAATGTGATTTACCATGTGAAATTGTCTTCCCATTAACAACAACTGTCACAATTTTCCTTGCAATTCTAGCTTCATCAAGCACCAACTGCACAACCAAATATGAGCACATATTATAATTTTATGGAATATCAAATAAATCTAACCATAAAAAATTCTATAGGCTTGAAAGCATATTTTGCATTCTAAAAAAGAAAATGACTTCTTTCTCCTAGCAAATTTTTGTATCATTGTCAAAATGAAGCGATAATCAATGGCATGATTCTAAACTCCACACCTTCATTATCTATGGATCCTTCCACGACCCCTTTTAGATGTAGGGTACCCTCATTCTTCAATACATCCATAGTTACCACCCAAAAATTCAAGTAATTGGTTGTTTGCAAAGAAAACAATGATATAAGAATTATCTATAGACTATTATTTTATCTACAAAGACCTGGATCTGAATGTCTCCAGATTAAAATTTCAAACAGTTGAGCAGTAACAAGAAGGATACCTTGTATCAATGACTTTTAAGAGTCTGCTCTGATACTTATTTCCAAGTACCTACGCTAACAAGAAACATTTTTTAAATAGAATATAAAGATTAATGTCTTGGCGAACTAGACAAGGAGGAAGCAACAATATAAGACATTAACAAGAAATTTGATGTACAATAAAGAAAGCCACTCTCACATACATGTATCTTTGCAGTTGTATTTGGATCAAGGAAACTTTTTATAGTGTTCCATAACAATCTAAATCTAGCTCCAACATTGATGATAAATATTGAACACAACGTCTATAGTGATTTGCATTGCATATTGTGTTAAGTAATACACATAACAAAAATACTTGTATACACTATAATGATGCACATTACAAACTAAAAACTAACCATGGATGTCAAATTTCTTGCTGCAATTTTTTGGTATGCCTTTCATGAACTATTGACATGACTTTCTATACTTTAATTAAATATCACAAAGTACTATAGGAGAGCTGTCCCCATTAATTTTCTATATATGTAATATAAGTTCTCTTGTAGCCTTATTGAAATTCTTTAGACCCTGAATCAAAATAAAATATTAGGCCAATCTACACAAGTAGTTGCAAAGCAGAAGTAAATATGAGACAAGAAGCACAAATTCATGAGTGGAGTGTAATTTATCCAATAGGTAACATGCAAAAGACTATTTACACATCAAAACAAAACCAGAATATCTTGAATGTTGATGAATTGAATCAATATGCTCACTCCAAAACTAGTCATATCAAAGAAAGTAAGAAAATGATAGAATATTAGACCTACTACACCTTGGACATTAAAAATTATTGTGGTGGAATCGATGTGACATTTTTCAACAATGAATTTGAGAAGACTTCACATATGTCTCAATAGTTATAACCCGCATAAGTTTTAATTGGATCAACCTTGTCAGTCCTCTCTATATAAAATGGTCTTCCATCCTTGTCTACTCCACGATGATCTTGTGGATAATACTTGAGAACTTGAGTTAGCTCTTTGAAGTCAAAATTGTGGAAGGAATTGAAACCGGCACGAGTGAGTGAAATTGTAACATACAAATACTATGTCACAAAGATCATAACACATTTCAATATTGTAACATGTGGTTATACGTCTCGCATGAAAACTAAAACCAACTCTCAACTGGGCAACAATAATGCATTATAGGAACATAAAAGGAATTTTGTTTGCAATATAAGAAACATTTGTTCAAATTTACTACAAAATAAATAAAAGAGAAACAAAATATATGTAGAGGATAATCATATCTTCAACACAACATATACCATGCAATTCAATTTTGCAACACAAGAAGTCAATTAAGTAGAAAACAAATAATGGGAGAAACATAACAATACACATGGAAAAGCCTATTTCAAATTCTTATACATTATATAAAAGGATGAAGCAGATATGGAATCGCTTAGAGGCACTCCTATGGGATTGTAGCAATCAATAATATGAAAAAATGATGCATATAAAACCTACTAAGAAATGACCGTGATTAAAACATTGAATGCAAGAGAAAAATGTTAGATATCTGCTGCTAGTACAACATATGTTAATTGAGTGTACATCTACATTACAATGATTAGCTCCTCAATAATATGAGCACCATACTCCTTTCTCCAATGAAGCATCTCAACCCACATTTGCTTGGTTTTATCAATGCCAAATTTCCTTGCTTTCAAAGATCTGCATTATGCATCATTACTTAATATAATTTTGATCAGTATGCTCTCAGCAAGTGATGAGAGGCCTATGATGATGATTTTTTTTTTATAATAACCGATCAAATTTTGTTTAAAATTGTTGATGTAATGTCCCTAGCTTAAAATGTTGGAAAGAAATATGGAAAATGTGTGGCTACAACAATAATCCTACCTAAGGCAGTAGTCTTGTAGAGAGAGATCATTACATTCTACAATCACAATTACTTGGGGAAGAAAATTTTCTCTATCAGCAAATTCAAAAAATATTCGGTGAGTTTCCAAATGGTGGTCAAGAAGAATTTCCAAAGAATAAATAGAAAATGAGAGGGTGAATGATTACATGAGGTAAATAGAGGAATCCAATACCATCTTGGTTAATATAGTGTAGGAATATGAAAAAAAATGCCATTTTTTATGATTTTATCATCTCTGGACTATCACATAACTGTTCAAAAAAACACATAATAAATTAATACATAACAATCAAGGGTGGAAAAAGTTAAAAATCCTTTCTCATGTTTTTGAAAATCATTATAATAAAAGTTTGTTGATTTGCTTTCCAACACGAGAGCATGCATTGCTAATTCCAAACCTAATTCTTCACAGAAAGTCATTGTATGATAGCTTTGCATTTCAATCAAGGTAAACTATTCCTACTTAGTAAAAGCCCTTAGAAATCACCAGATGAGTCAAAGGAAAATCCCATGGTAAAGATACTTCATTGAGGCATTTTCACATTTTCCTACCACAAACTAAAAAAATATATAGCAAATTCTTCCTTTTATCAATAACAATAGATAGCATAAAGAATCAGGGCACTGTAGCAAATTCCAGTCTCAAATTCCAATCATAGTATAAAGTACTCTTATAGAGGCAAGGTCCACTAAATTTGTAGATTGGCATTTCATACTATGTCAACAAGGTGTGTTATCCACATCATCAATTCACTAGGTTGACTATGATGCAAACATAGTATAAAAATAATACCACCACATGTAAAGGTTGCTAAACGAGCTAATCACTTTGAGGTAAAAAAGTGATTGGCCAAATTGCAATAGTGCTTCTGCTGGCCTAATATGGAACAATATCTCCAACAATTTGTTAAGAGGATGCTTGGTGTATGGAAACACATCAAACAAGGCTTTGTCCGATGTCTATCCCATAAGTTGCACCCATGGTGGACCCCGACCATTTGCATTTCTAGAAACACATCTCATACTATGCTTCTAATTCTTGGGGGCATTGTTAAATCCATAACTATTAATTTGGTAGCTTGGATAAACCACATGATTATGGTTCAAAAACAATTAGAAATTATTTGAATTTTCTAATGGGTTCACATAGGTCCCCAGGTCTTTTAATATATATATATATAATATATTATATATATATTATATATATATAGAAGAAGAGAGAGAGAGAAGAGAGAGAGAGAGAGAGAGAGACCTTAAAATGAAATATAATATCATAAAATAGTAACCATTAACAAAAATAATATAAAGTGTTATAATGTACATGGAAACTACAAGCTTGAGTTGTTCCACCAGGTTTATAAGGGATAGGGAAAAGAAATGATGACTCAGTTAACACCCATGAGGTTCAATGAATCTGAACAAACCTCGCTTTTTTTAGGTTCACCAAATTTCAATCCTCATGTTTGAAGCTCCGTGAACCTTCTAACATAGGATAGGGTTATCTTATTTTTAAGAATGCATAAAAGGTTGTCTAACAGAATAAATAAAATGAAGTAGAGGAAGTTATTTCAACCGTGAAAGAGTGCCTAACAAAATAAATAAAAAGAACCAAAGGAAGTTATTTCAATTGTGAAAGAGAGAATTGAATCAACCAAGGATATCATTACGTTTACTTGTGTACATTATCCAACCGAACTTAAACATAAAATATCAAGGTCACCTCAACATCATATGTTAATCATCATGTTTGGGAGGCAACATGTCTTCAACAATAAGTGCTTGGCGAAAGTTATCAACAACCACTTGTTCCTTGGCATCTCATACATCCTTAATTATATTAACCTTCCTTATAGGATTCCTTTGTTGAAACTTCATCAAGGTATTGATTGCTTTCTTTTTAAGAGCTCCAATTTGAGTTTTTCTTTGCTTATCTTTAGAATTCTCCACATAAAATTTGCTCTCTCTCCTTTCATCTTGAGCAGAAGATCCCTAAAAACTAAACATTAATGAATTCAACCACAAACTCTATCAAGACACAAAGTGATGTGTGTCAATCAAAATTGAGATATACAATATAAAAATCTACAATTGTAATAGACAAAAATAAGTAACAAATATGGCCAATTCATCACAGTGTGGTCATTGTAGGGTATACACCCTATACAAAAATTATTCTACTTGTCATTGACAAAATATGTATATTTATCTTATAGAGAAACTAGTACAAGTTGGACATAGAACATAAGTTGAGAATATGGGAGATGGGGTCTGTGGGTTTGCTAGGTTTGTGCGAAGAAAATATTGGGAAATAGTAAATTTTAGGCCTAGGTTAATTCAAGCTTGAGGATTTTGTCTTGCAACACTAGGCATCATAGGAGACAACCCTAGGACTGCACCAAGTCAACTATGGAGAGGCTTACCATCCAATCCTCTCCTCAATTTTATGATCTCATGAGAAACTATTGGGTATATAGAGGAACTCCCAAAGGTTAAATGAGGATTTGGCATGTCCGAGGAATGAGTTGGATTTCAAAGCTACAGTGACAAATGACACTAGTAGAAAAGGTGAAGGTCTTTTCCAATGATATTTCACTTAATGAGACAAAAATATCAATCCCAAAAGGGATTCTAGAGGGTTTGAGTTGATTATGTGCAGAAAGTCAATCCTTATCTAAATTCTTCCAAATAATTTATTGCTTATGTTAGCACTCCTCGGTGTCCCAAGGTTGAGAAAGGAAGCCAAGGAGGTAACCTCAAACCAACTGTGGACTTGGTAGCTAGCCCTACCAAATCAGAGAGGGCTCTCTCAAAAAACAATCTCACAGTCAATGGAAGTGACTGGAGAATATGTAGATCTTAAGCTAGGTATTTAGCACATTAGGGTTTGATTTAGGGTTTGTTGGACAGAAGCACTAGGTTTGAGAACTAGGTCAAGTATCCCAAATGATCAGTTGCAAAGATAATATGGGGCAAGGTAGATACAATCGGTGGCACAAAGTAAATCTGTCGTTGTAGTATGGTGAGGGAAAAAGAAGAAGATATATGAGCATATAAGTATGAATTCATTTACTTAGAAGAGAAAACACTTATGTGAAAACCTTAAACAAAACATAGCATATTGATCATGAAATCTACTTTAAAACTTAAGAGATAATCACCAAAAGAATATATATGGATTCTAGAAATACTTAATCATCAAATGCATAAAGAAAACTGAAGGAACATGGTGCCACAAACCACATCAGAAGAATCCCATGAAAATAGCTGCAACTGCATATATTTATGCAAAAATGTCTAGTACACTAGTCCAAGAGATGAGCTTCATGAATCCAACCCCCTCAATGAGTTCATTCTGACTACATATAGATGTAAAACAACATTCCCCCTCTCAGGGTTGAATCCTCCTTCTTAGGAACTTAGTTCCTACTCCTACCTAATCCCTACCACATCATGAGTAGTTGGAAACTACTTGCCTCTTTTACATTAACTGATTTGAGTTTGACTTGAGAGCATTTAATTACATATATCCACTCTAACCTTCATTATAACATTCAATTACATCAGGATAAAACACTTAGAAACTAATTACAACGACCAAAGTTGACTTTTGACCATGAAAATCGAGAAACAAGCTTCCTCCACATAAGCACAACATGTAGGCACATAAGCGCAACGAAAGTTTGAAGACTAATTGAATGACTTTAGTGCATCTTTAAGCTAAACATAAGACTAGTACTGGTAGCTGGGGGTGTCCTCTATATCACTGAAGCTTTAAATTAGCAAAAACACTTCTCCAAGACCACTTAAAACTCAATTTTCCATAACTACTCCAGAAGCGCAGCATGGGACCAAAAATAGTGGTAGAAAGGTGAAATTTTAGTGGTTTTCGACATTTTCCTACAAATCCGTGAGTTGACAAGATTCCAAAAGTATATTTATGAGATATACTAACCATAATACACCTGTAAATGTTTTCCATTTGTCATTTGGAGGTCCTGGGAAAAAGCACAGTGTGGGCACGCTGCGTTTCTGTAGGATGCTTTTTTGCCAGTGCACACAAAACTCCAAATTTTTTCAAAACTTTACCAAAATTTTTCTCCTTTCCCATTTTATGACATGGCTTCAAACAACTAAGGATGCATCAGCCAAGAGATCAAGATTATCTCTCTTCCTAAGCTTCTTTAGGGTCTTCTTAAGCTTCTTCTTCATGTTCTTAACTCTAATTATGCACACCATGTTTCTTATGTAATAGTGCCTTGCTATATGCCTCTACAGGGTAGTGTTTCTGTTTGCCTTCCTCACAAGCTTATCTAGGTGCACATTCACTCTCTCAAACCAATATTCCTTGTTCTCTTCAACTTCAGATGCTATGGAGTCATGAAAGGTTTTTAGTGTTTGAGGAGGAGGAGGATTTTTTGCTTGCTATCCCTTCTTAGCCATGGCTTTGGTTTTAGGTCTCTTTGACTGTACCTGTGTGCCTTCATCCTGCTTTTCTACATCTATGACCACCCTACCTATGTCCTTAGCTTCCTTGTTGGATGATGGAGGCTCTTCATGTGATTTACCATGCTGCATTAGGCTTAGCTTCAGTTGCCTATTCTCTTGTTTCAAGAGAGCCACCATGAAATTGGCTTTATAAAGGTCATCCTGTAACTCTTTGATCTGTGCCTACTGCTCTTTAATGATATCTTCTGCTGCCTTATTCCCATGATCAGTCATATTTACCTCAGGAGGTACCTCTCCATGATGCTGCAAGTGTGAATCTCCTCTAGCCCTTTGTAATTTATCTCTCATGGATTCAACTTGAACTTCTTCAATGTTAACCTCCTTAGGCACTCTTTTTGCTTGAGCCCTAGTCATAGGTCTAGGAGTAGGTATGTCTCTTTCTATCTCAGGGGAAAAAACTAGCCTCTTCTCCTTATTGTATGTTTGTGAAAACTCTGCCTTAGGCTATCTTTCTATCAGTGATGTTATACTAGAGGCTATCTTTCTATCAGTGATGTTATACTAGATGGCTCAGGTCCTTGTGGCCCAGATGATGTAGGAGTATTGGAGCTTTTGGATTGATGAGAGATAGGCAAGAGAGCAATTACCTCCATGACTGCTTCCCTTGACATATTAACCTATGTGAGCTGGTGGAGAATTATGACTTTAATCAAAGCATGATGGAATAATCTTTCCTTTAGTCTGCACCTTTTCAGCCATCTTGACTAGGATTCTAAACAAGTCATTTGCTAGGTTTAGCGGTTTGATGGATGTGAAACGCATCAACAACTTGATGTGATACTGATACAACTTGCTGAACCTACCTTCACAAGTGAAATATTTCATAATCATCTTCATAAAAGGAGTATACTTATCCAACAACTGCTTGCTAGGAAATATATGAGATGAGGTTTCCTTATATTGGGGTTTCAGGAATATGTTGTAGTTTTCAATGTCCAAATCCTCCCCTTAAACCAAATTTCTCCTTGATTGGGGATACTAGTGGCTGAAGCTATAACCTTTGCTGAGACTTGGAAGTCCATCCCTGCTATGGTGGTCTTGTTCTTCTTGAAATTTGTGGAAAATAGACTAGTCAGCTCATAATGGTAGCCCAACTCTTGTACTTTCTCACAAAACCCTAGGTAGCCTGCTTGTCTAAATGGCCTCTTGATGAACTCTGAAGCATTGATATCTTGCATATGAGTTAGCTCATATATGGAAACCTATCCCCCCTTGTTGTATTTCTTCTTTTGACTGGCCATGCTGTTGGTTTTGCTTGACTGAAAATCTTAGTTTGAGAAGAGAAAGGGTAGGGGTCTAGGGCTGCAAAACACACAAAAAAGAGAAACTAGTTTATGGAGGGAAATGAAGGGGATAGGGATTAGGAAAAATTCTAGGAAAAATTCATGGGGTAGTAGTATATGTTAGGGACACATGGGAAGTGAAATCTCACTGAATGGATGAGGGAAGAAGGGCAAAAAGTGCCAAACACAGTCAAAACCCAGAAACGCAGCAGAAGCGCAATGTGGGCTAGGTTTTTTGGGGAAAAGTGGTGAGATAGGGAAAACAGGTATGGGAAATGGTTGGGGAGGGCCTAACAAGTGTATACAAGGGTGTTTAGGCATAAAACATAGGGATTTTATCTATGAGATGAAGCAAAAACCAATGAAAACTAAAAGCGCAGCGAAACCCTAAGAGAGGGATTGAATTCATTTTTTGTGAGAAATGATTGCATCAAAGAAGTGATGAAGGTATGCACTTACTTGCTAAAGGGTCTTTGAAACTTGTAGAGTGAGGACTTAACCTGTTGTTTCTTTGTTTGACCTCCTAACCCAAAAAACGCAGTGTGCTCCCCATAAGTGCAGCATGCTAATGCAGAAGCACAACGAGCTTGATGGAAAGGGTTTGGGTAATGAAAAATTAAGCTATGATGGCTAAGATGAGTCATAATGGTGGATAAGAGCTCTTGGAGGATGAAATGAAGTCTTTGAATGCTTGAATTGTATTTTTATTGCTTGAAAGCCGATTTTTTTCTTTGGTGATAGTGTGACATCACATGTACCTTTGAGAAATCACATGATGAAGTAGTGTATTGCAACTTTATTGCTCTTTTTGGAAAAGTTACATCTCCATGTGGGGTGAATGTACCTTTGAAAATTTTTTTCTGTGAGAAATTTTCCCTAAGTACTAACTCCCATGATGATGACTATGGTGATGACATGATTCCCTACATGACTTTTGATGACATGATCTAATGACGACACCAAATGCATATCTTAAACCATGATTTGGAACTTTGAACCCTTTAAAGTATGCATTTTTATGATTTGATGACCAAAATGATGACCAAGACACTCATTTGATGACCTATCACAAGGAATGATGATATGACCATGATGACATTTGATGACCTTGAAAATAGAGAGAGTAGTAATAATACCTAGACACTGACCAATGGCCATTTGACAACTAGGAGATGTCAAATTTTATTTGAAAATATAACAATTTGACCTAATAATCCTATCAATCACATGGAAAGAGTACATTTGATCACTGGAACTAATGGACACTAACAACTTATTTGGATCCTACAAACCCAAATCTGAAGGAAGTGGTGGTGAAAGCATAGAAACAATGAAGAAAAAAGAGTATTAAATGTTAAGGCAAAAAGGATAATATATACATGGTGGTGGGCGAAGATGTGGGTTTAGAGGTTGAGGATTTGATGAGAATGGTCTTGGTGATGGGAAAGGTGGTCAAATGTAAGTCTCTGAAACAATGATTAAAAGCCAGCTGGAACAAAGTTTTTTGTTAAACTCCCACTTTTCATATTCTAGTAAGACGTTGGATATGCTTTGAGATGAGAAATGAGATCAATGTTGGTTTTATCCTTAAGCAAGACTAGTTATGGGGTCCATGAAGTCTAGTTTGAAAGCATTAGAAGCCCAATTTCAATCCCCAGACAAAGCCCATGAATATTCTACATTTGTGGGCCTTATTACCAAGCTTACCCCTTGAATTATGGGATGAGGAGATATTAGCTTTTAATAGCAATTATATAGGATGGTTCATCACCCTTGAAGATAATTTTTGGCTAATCCAAACAAAAGAATGGTTAAGGTTTTAGTAGAAATGGATTTCAAAGATTGTTTATGAAAAATAGTGAAATAAATAGGAGAATATGGGTGATGGTGTAAACATTAGACTACCGGAAGGTCCCCTTCCGATGATTGGTATGTCATGAAATTGACCACTTGTGAAGAGAATGTATTTCTCCAAGAAGAGAATGGCAATAGAGGGAGAAAGTATGGGGTTAAAAAGCACACTAATTTGGATCCTAGAGTCCAAAAAAATCTAGGAAAGCCAAAGGATGTCGATGAATAATTAGAGATCCAAAGAAAAATTAGATTTGAAACTTCAATAATATGGTCCTTTAGGGAATCATTCTTCTCCAGTCATACCAAATACTCTGCCATCAAAGAGTCTTCACTGTTGTTAAGGTAGGCTAAGTCAAACCCCTTATCTGTCATAATTGGTAGATATTTAGGTGGCACCCTCTTTTTCAGCATCAGGTAAAGAGGATGAAATTATAGAAGACTCTCCTATATCCTCTTGTGATCATTATCCTAATGTTGTATATGCCTCTTCATCCCTCTTCTTGATTCACATAGAACCTCAAGCATGTTCAGGTGGTACCCACTTGGAAGAATTCCAGAAGAAGTAGAGCAAGAATCTTAAAAATATTGGAATGGTTCCTTATGTTAGATTTTTTTTTTAAATAAGCAGAAAGGTACAAATCTTGTGTACAGGTTTGAGGTTCTTCTGACCATCCGCTAAACTTATTCCAAATAGAAAAGAAGGATCAAAAACCTCCTACCCTTTCAAGTTTAATCATACTCAGTTAAAGGATGAGGTTTTCAGAGAATACGTGGTCAAGATTTGGAAGAAGTGTGATGCCTCTTTTGGGGATTCAACCATGCTTCAGTTTTCAAAAAATCTTATCCATGTAAAAAAGTTGGCAGCTACATGGGTAAGGTAAAAGTTAAAGGAAAACCCAAAAGACCTAAAGGAAGTAGAGGCCGAAGTATAAAGTATTTTTGCACATAATCCTTGGGGATATTTTTTCTGAAGAAGAATGCAAGGTTGAAAATCTTAGAAGGAAGAAAGAAAGAGTTTCTGGAAAAGGATGATGTAGAGTGGAGGTTCAAAAGCAAAGAAACCTAGTTTGTAGATTTTGACAATAATACAAAAAAAAAAAAAAAATCACAATTCTGCAAATTATAGGAAAAGTGTCAACATAATTTGGGAAATGGGCCTGATTGATGGTACAAGTGAAAAATCCTTTTCGAATGTTGTAGGAGCTGGTAAACAACATTTCCATAACTATGCAAGGAACCATAAAGGACAATGCATAAATAATGAAGGTAAAGTTTTTTCCCAAAAAAAATATGCCATAATGAATGCAATTTTGAAGAATAGGTCACAAAAAATGAGCTAAAGGCTATGTTAGTATTTCAAAATGGAAAAAAGTCATGTGCCTGATGGCTTGACTATAAAATTCTATCTGGGGTTTTATGAATATCTGGAGGAGGAGCTTCTTAGAGTGATATAAAATCAAGAAGTTATGGAAGAGTTCTAGGTGCCTTAGGCTCAACCTTCACTGCACTTATCCAAAGAAGGATGATCCTACTTCCTTTGAACATTTTAGGCCTATATCGCCATTGAAGGTTATTTCAAATATACTAGAAATATACATTATCAAAGGTCATCTCAAAAGAAAAAATTGGTTTCCTATTTAGTAGACATGATGCAACAATAACTACACAGGAAGGTATTATTCAATAAAAACTGGCAAACAATCAACTGTGGTCATGAAAATAAACCTTGGGAAGGCATATGACAAAGGAAACTAGCTTTATATATGACTGGATGTCAAATTGCTTTCAACAATGTTTTAGTATGCCTTTCATGAACTATTGACATGACTTTTTATACTTTAAATAAAATAACAAAAAGTATTTCAGGATAGTTGTCCCCATCAATTTTTTGTATACATAATATAAGTTCTCTTGCAACCTTATTGAAATTCTTTAGACCCTGAATCAAAATAAAATATTAGGCCAATATACACAAGTAGTTGCAAAGCATAAGTAAATATGAGACAAGAAGAACAAATTCATGAGTGGAGTGCAATTTATCCAATATGTAACGTGCCAAAGATTGTTGACACACCATAACGAAGCCAAAATAGGTCGAATTTTGATGAATTGGATCAATATGCTCACTCCAAAAATATCCATATCAAAGAAAGTAAGAAAATGATAAAATATCATACCTATTACACCCTAGACATCCAAAATTGTTGTGGTGGAATCAATGTGACCTTTTGCAACAATGGAACATGAAGGGAACTTAACATTCATCGCCTTCTCAAATTCATGAACATGATACTTCAGATATCTCTCAATAGGTGTAAACTGCATCAGTTTCATCGGAGCAACCTTGCTAATCCTCTCTATATAAACTGGTCTTCCATCCTTGTCATGATGACCTTGTGGATAATACTTAAGAACTTTAGGTAGCCCTTTGAAGTCAAAATCATGGTAGGAATTGAAATGAGCATGAGCGAGTGAAACTGTAACATACAAATACTATGTCACAAATATCATAGCACATTTCAATATTCTGACATGTGGTTAGAAGTCTTGTATGGAAATTAAAACCAAATATCAACTCAAGCAACAATAATGCATTATAGGAACATAAAAGGAATTTTGTTTGCAATATAAGAAACATTTGTTCAAATTTACTGCAAAAGCTATAAAAGTAAAACAAAAGAATATATGTAGAGGATAATTGTATTTTCAACACAACATATACCATGCAATTCAATTTTGCAACACAAGAAGCCAATTAAGTAGAAAACAAATATTGGGAAAAATAAAAAAGTACACATGGAAAATCCTATTTCAAATTTTTATACATTATATAAAGGATGAAGCAGATATGGATATGCTTAGAGGCACTCTTATGGAATTGTATCAATCAGTAATATGAAAAAATGAAGCATACAAAACCTACAAATAAATTTTTGTGATTAAAGCATTAAATGCAACAGAAAAATGTTAGAGATTTGCTGCTAATACAACATATGTCAATTAAGTGTACATCTATATTACAATTATTACCTCCATGATAGTATCAACACCATACTCCTTTCTCCAACGAAGCATATCGTCCCACATTTTCTTGGTTTTCTCAATGTCAAATTCCCTTGCTTTCAAGAATCAATATTGTGCATCAACATTACTTAATATAATTTTGATCAATATTCTCTCATCGGGTGATGAGAGGCTTATGATGATGAAATTTCGTTTATAATATTTAATGAAATTTTGTTTAAAATGACTGATGAAATGTCCCTAGCTTAAGTTTTTGGAAAGAAATATGGAAAATGTGTGGTTACAACAGTAGTCCTACCTAAGGCAGTCGTCTTGTAGGGGGAGTTCATTGCATTCTACAATCATAATTACTCAGGGAAGATGATTTTCTTTATCAACAAATTCAAAAAATGTTCAACGGGTTTCCAAATGGTGGTAAAGTTTTTTTTTCAAAGAACAAATAGAAATTGAGCAGATGAATGATTACATGAGATAAATAGAGGAATCAAGTACCATTTTGGTTAATATAGGCCAGGAATCTAGAAAAAAATGCCATTTTTATGCTTTTATCATCTCTGTACTATCAAAGAACTATCGAGACAAGCACACAATGAAATAATACATAACAATCTAGGGTGTCACAATTTAAAAAGACTTTCTCACATCATAATAAAAGTTTGTTGATTTTCTTTCTAAAAACAAAACATGCTTGTTAATTCCAAACCTAGTGCTTCACAAAAAGTCATTGTATGATACCCTTGCATTTTATACAAGGTGAACCATTGTTAATTAGTAAAAGCCTTAGGGCTCACTAGATGAGTCAAAGGAAAATCCATGGTAAATATACTTTATTGAGGCATTTTCTTATTATCTTGCCATAGAACAAAAACATATATAGCAAATTATTCCTTTTATCAATAGCAATAGATAGCATAAGGAATTAGGGCACAATAGCAAATTCCAGTCTCAAATGCCAATCATAGTATAAAGTACCCTTATAGAAGCAAGGTCCACTGAGTTTGTAGATTGACATTTCATAATATTTCAACAAGGCATTTATCCACATCATCAATTCACTAGGTTGATTGACACAAATAGAGTAGAAAACAAATACCACCACATATAAAGGTTGCGAAAAAAGATGATCATTTTGACGTAGAAAAGTGATTGGCCAAATTGCATCAGTACTTATGTTGGCCCGAGATGGAACTATCTCCAACCATTTCTTAAGAGGATGCTTGGTGTATGGAAACACATCAAACAAGGCTTTGATTGATGTCTATTTCAGAAGTTACACCCATGGTGGACCCTGACCATTTCCATTTCTAGAAATGCATCTCCTGTTGTGATTTTGATTCTTGGGGGTACTGTTAAATTCATAACTATTAATTCGGCACCTTAGATAGGGCCTAAGTCACATGATTATGGTTCGATAACAATTAGTAGTTATTTGAATTTTCCATTGAGTTTCACATGAGGTTCCCATTAGGTTCTTATTTATACATTTTTCATACATATATATAAAGAGAGACAAATAAACTTCAAAATGAAATATAACATCATAAAATATTAAGCATCAACGATAAAAATATAAAGTGTTATAATGGACATGGGAACTACAAGGATAAAATACAAGCTTGATCTGTGCTAGAAGGTTTATAAGGGACAAAGAAAATAAATGATGACTCAGTCAACACCCATGAGGTTTGATGAACTTGAATGAACCTCACTTTGTTTAGGTTCACCAAATTTCAAACCTTAGGTTTGAACCTCGGTGAACCTTCTAACATAGGATAGGACCATCTTATTCTTAAGAATGCATGAAAGGTTGTCTAACAAATATATAAAATGAGCCCGAGTAAATTATTTCAAATGTTTGCCCTTTGCAACACCCTAATACTATTGAGTTTTTAATGTCATCATAAAAAGGACCCGAAAATTTTAATGTCTCTAATACCTTTTTCAAATCCCTTTTGTTGTAATACCTGTAGGTGGTAGTTGGATTTTATGAAAAGTCAAACCTGCAACAACATGTTCAAAGAAAATATTGAATTATGAGAAAAATTGAAAAAACAAACCAAAGGAATAAAGAAATAATTTTCTACAAACTAATTGAGGGTTAAATGTGAAAACAATCTTAAATGAACCCCAAGGGTAGTTATCCCATGTAGGTTATAGGAAGAATTACAACAAAAATACTTTTGAAATTAGTGAATATCATTAAGCCTGAAATGTACGATTAACATCATGCTACTCTAAACACTTCACTAACAAATTTGAATTACACGAGTAAGTAGCCACAAGTGCCAAAGAAAACACACTCATATGGATCAATACCGAATATCTGGGCTCCAATCAATGTCTTTGATGCTCTTGATCCCTGAGCTTCAATTTTCTCCACAATACATTTAAGACAATACCATGTCACTTTTGGTAAATGAGATTTGGAAATACCAACACACAAATTCCCATCAATTAGATAGGAAACATTCATTGCTATTGAAATTCTCTACATCATCTATCCTAGGACTCATAAACTGGGTCTCTCCATTCTTAGAGCATTTGTTCTTGTTTTGTGAGATTGAACTATTTGAATGAAAATTTGTCTTCTCAAGTAACACTTGACTTAAATTTGACCTCCCCTTCCCATATTCTATGGCACAAGAAACCCTCCTTAATTTCAAATAGTAGGGATTTCTTCCAATCAATCTAGTCACATTAGAAGAAAATTTCATTTTTGTAACTACATTTGCGTCTTCTTCAAAGTTTACTCACATGTTGATCTATGTTCGAACTTCCTCATCCTCCATGATATCATCACAGAAATTGCAAAAATTTTAGCTTTGTGGAAGGAAATATGGTATAGTACTTGCAATTCAAAAGTTTCAAATTCAAGACATTTTGTCCCAACCAACTACTAATACCATGAGCTGAGAGATATTATACCAAGCAAATTGGCCATGTTACAGCCTCTAGGAAATTCCAATCAAGTTAATTGCAAAAATATATTGAAAACAATAATGTTTTCATCAGAGACTAGTTACCAAGTACATGCCCTCAACAGTGGCTTATAGCATGTGTATAAATGTAATAACACTTTCATATAAGCATGCTTTAATGACAACCTACATAAAATATTACCACAAGTAGAAATTTCAAAAATAAGTTCAACGAGAAAAACCTATATATTTCAAACATGGAGGAAATTTGAAAAGGAAAAGCAATACCAGAATCCCAATTTCAAGAATTAAGTGAAATGGGTCCCAAGACAATTGATGATGGAATTGAAGTTTAGGGTATGTTTATGTGGTTCACGGGTCCTTAGAGACCAGTGCATGCTACATCCAAGAAATATTTTTACCAAGCAAATCTACCCAAAGGAATCACTTCTAGTCGGCTCAACCATGGAGCCTGACCCTGCGAGTGCTGAGATAATTGAACCTGTGACCTCTCAATAACATAGGTGTTTTACTGACAAGGACTCGACCAACTGAGCTAACCCTCATGGCTAAGTTTAGGGTATGTTTATTTTCTATCTTTTGTTTTTTGATTTTGGTTTTTCCTTGGGGTGGGCGTAGGTGGTGTGGTCAAAATGAGTTGACGGAATCATAAACAACCATTGAACAGGGTTTAACCATAGTTAAGTTCCATTTCCTATGTTTTGTTTAATATATTGAAAATTTAACTGAATATCTAGTTCAAGAATGACATTTAGTAACTAGGGTAATTCGCAAGATAATGAAGCACAAAGATTGAAAGCCAAAAATAAAATATACCTAAAACATTTTGATGCCTTCTCATTGCCCTCAACTGAAAGTGTTTATGCATTTACATAGGTCGGGGCTGACCATGGCAGAACCTTCGAGTAGATGCCAACGGTAAAACCTTAGGTCATTGGTTCGACGATGCCAAATCGAATACATAGATGGGTATGAATATGCCTTGCTAAATATTATTATCGATTTCCAAGAACAGCCACCTCGCTCTGATTCCTCCTCTTCGCCTTCCTCCTTCCCTCCCTCCATAACTATAACTATAAGTATTAACCCGCCCTTTTTTCCCTCCTTCCTTTCGTAGATAACTATAACTATAAGCATTAATCCATCTGCCTATGAAAACAAACGAATCTCTTATATTTTTCCACCTATCATAACAATTCAAACCCTACGCATCATACAACTTTTTCCTTGCATTTCCATTCGCTTTCATTAATGAATGGGCATATCTCTTGATTTCAAGCCTAAATTTTAGTGCACACCTTCCTCCTCTTACTCTCTTTGGAACAATGGTCTCTTTTCACAAGTTTTACAAATAAAATGGAGGGAATTTGGAATGTGAGCTACCATTAAATTTAGTTTTTTCTTTTTTCTTTTCTAACCATGCTATATTGGATTATGGATGAAGTGATTTTTTTTTAATAAAAGAAATATTATTTTTAATATAAAACATCCATTTTTTCTTTTTAATGTTAAGTTTATTTATGAGATTAAAAAGGAATATGTTATTCTCCTCACTTATATTCAATTCTTACTCGTAATATATTAGTTCTTCATGAATTTATTGTTGATCATAGTTTTTTGTGAATCAACTATTGGTTGAGGTTGGAAAGGTACCAATGATCTCATTCTTACCTTTGGATTGGAGGGTGATACAAATAGTTACATGATTGATAATGAATATGATGAGAGACACTCATCTCCCTCTCGACTCAATGGCACCTCCTTAAACCATTGTAGGGTTCCACCCATAGATTGCACAAGGCTTCTCGTTTACGAAGCAAAGCGA
Organism: Pinus taeda; assembly: GCA_000404065.3. NCBI lineage: Eukaryota > Viridiplantae > Streptophyta > Pinopsida > Pinales > Pinaceae > Pinus > Pinus taeda. The sequence goes on from APFE030756144.1 coordinate 44,559, forward strand.
GAGAGTCATTGAGTTCAAGGGAGAATCAGAGACACAACACCTCTAAATAACACTTGGATTCTTTTTGTTTGTTTTCTATGACCAAGCTCAAAGGCTTTCTCTCATGTTCCATGTGCTTTTCACAGTAATTCAACCTTGTAGACCTACTTCAAAGGCACATTATCTTACACAACTTAACAACCTTCCAATGATGGCAATGGACATGTGTATTTTGATGATGGTGGTGTTCATGTGTTTTATATTGATAACAATAGAGTTGTGTATCCTATTGAGGGTGATGAACATGTGTCTTACAATGATGACAACATGCATGTGTATTGTGTTGATGGTAGTGACCTTATGTCTTTTTTTGATATTACTTTGAGCTATATGTTGATGATGGTGGGCTCTTCCTATGGGCTTGAATATTTTATTCGTCGTGGTTCCTAATGGATTTATTTTCATTGAAACGCACCTTGTTGTACATAATTAAAATTACTAATATAAATGACTCATTCATATTATTGTAGTACTTGTTAGGTAGTTATATTTTTGTTCCTAAACTAAATTAGTCATTCACATTAGTCATTTTTAGTTGTATACTTATTATCTAGTCGCATATTTTAACCTGGGACTAAATTAATCGTTTATGTTAGTCATTTTTAGTTGGATCAACTAAGATTGCTCATGTTTGGTAGTATTTCACTTGGAAAAGCTACGGTGACTAAGTTTTTTAGTCACCTACTCACTAATTTCTCATTTTTACTAGTTGAATATCTATTGCACAACAAACACTATCTTGGTAAGGACATAACAAAGATCAAAGGGAAATTGCCATTTTGAGTGGATCAGTCAAAATCGAAGCAAGATTTTGAGGCAAGAAACACGGGATTCTCCAGATTTTGCTATAGATTATCAGTGACCTGTTTCGATCCACATCTTCAACAAATTTTGCAGCTACATGGCCACTTTTTGTATTCATGAGCAACACAACGATTTTTCCTTGTAAATGTATTTTCATTTTCAGTTTTAATAGATTAAAGATATATACATATATCTTTAGTATTTTGTAATTAAAACCGCCCAAAAACTAAGGATTTTAGTTTGTAAACTTCTATAAAGTTGTGAAAAATGAAGAACCAAGGGTTGTTTTTTTTTCAAAACATACTTATATTGTGTATGTTTTATTTATGAGATTAATAAGATTTTCACGGCAGAAGTATTAAAGCTTTCATGTCAAATATTCCTTTTGTGGTATTTATTAGTCTGTTTCCTTAGTTATGTTTCTTTCCTATCTGAGATTTCATGGATGTTATGTCTTCATATTTGATCTAAAGTTAAGTTATGTAGAATTAATCTCTATTGAGATGCTCTACTATTATGAGATTCAAATATTTTTACCATTTCTGCTATAGTTGCACAAAACTCATTGTGATGCTCTATTGTAATGGTTTGTTCTCTTTTCCTGACTACCAGCTTGATAATCAAAGGTCTAAGTAAAAATTATCATCTTTGCCTCTAAGCTCTGTTTGTTTTATATTCCACTAGATCTTAAAAGTCTTTATTGAAATCAACTTGTGACTGCATGCCCAATGGTCCTTTTCCTTAATCCCCAACCAAGTTTGTTTGAATTCTTACATTAGAAGTGGCCATTGAGCACATGAATGACTTATTACTAAGTGACCTTGAGTAATTGAGTGAAAGAGAGATCCCTCTATAAATAGGAAAGTCCAGTTTCCAATCTAAAATTTTGGTTCAAGGTTACATTGGTAATTTTCTCTTTCAACCAAGAAAATTACAGAGTGATAACATAACCAATCCACCTCACGTGTCTAGTTATCTGCGCACATCTCCTGGATGATAATTCATGTAGCCTATTTTTCCAGTAATCTAGTGCATCTTTTGAATCTAAGTCATATGAGTAGATGCTCCTCCAACTTAGTTGTTCATCTGTAGTGGGGTTTACATAGTCTTCCCTTCGAACAGTGATATCATATAATTCCTAGCTCTGCATCTCTCTCACTGCTTGTTGTGGATCTTCCTTGATCTTGTTTCTTAGCAATAACATTGTACAAGTCCTCAATCTTTCCATTATCCCAATATTCCATTACAGGCTCTGTGCATCTTGTTCCTTCCCTGAGATCCAGAGGGGTGACCAATCTGATTAAGTTAGATTTTAAGGCCATCGTTCTTTTCTTCAAATGTTGCTTGAGTTAAATATGATTTAATTGGATTAATATTTGTGGGCTACAAGTATGAATATTGGTGCTAAGGGACATAGTTTCCCTTACTAAAAACATGTAAGAAAACACTTTAATATACTCTGCAATACAATGTCACCTAGAAACAACATGATAAAAGGATTGATCCTTGCATTTGTGGAATGATGCACTTCTAGTATCATTGTGAAAATAAACATAACAGAAAACAATCATGTCTCCACAACTCAATAATTGTTTCCAATACAATTCATTAATTAGTTGTCAATGCAGTTCATTTACAAAACCAGAACTTTGTCAAGCCGAGTTCAAAGATCCTTTGTTGGTCCAAGCGAGTTAAAGGATCCTACCCATGATGCATGGTTGTAATTCACGTAACGAATGCTCTACCTTCAACTTGTATATAATTAATGAAAAGAAACATTTGTTGGGATCAATGCTCTTGATCAACAAAGGGCATAATCGACTATGTTTACATAAGGTTTCAAGCCTAATTCCAAATGGGTTCCAACACCATTATAATTCATCAATAAGAGGATATTTCATAAGGAAGTTCAATTTTTCTAGTTGAAAATTTATGAAACATCTAAAATCCAGATTCACCACTGAATAGAGGTATATCATGCCTAATATGTGAAGTGGTTAGTGCCAATTCATAGATTCCAAGGATTATATTGCTTTTGACTTTGACCCTAATTACTAGCCCTGAAAAACTCTACCTTGAATATGTTCCCAAACTCTTAGGCAAGGACAAATAATTTACAACAATCATGTATATGGAAAGTGTTTACCCTGTAGAAGTTGTAATGAATAATCAGCTTATAGTGTTAGTGCAAACCTGTAACAACCCTTTAAGTCAACACTCGTTCAACTCTAAGTCACCTTCCTTGCCTTCATTCTTATACTAAAATCAAGTTCTTCTATCCTCCCGCAAGTCGTTGACTTGTTTTAACCTCTAAGCCTAAGCCTAGGGTGGAACGATCCCTCTATCTCCTAGTTATTCTACAAGAGAGATTCAAACACAACCATTTCTCCATGAAGTGACATAAAAAAAGGGAAGCTCCCTTGCGAACCTTCCTCCTTCACTTCCACAAGTGAAGTGACTCCTTGACTCATTCTTCCCTCCTTCATCTATGGGACTTGTTCATATAAGAGAAGCAATTGTATAAGGTTGTAGGCTTGATGATTGATTATCACTTTCTCTTGTGAACCTGTCTTCCTCCTTAACCATTGAAAGATACTTGAAAAGGAGAAGCCTCCTTGATCCAACTTGGCCTCTAGAAGCTCCACCCCTCTCCTTGCTAGCTCTCTTACCCAGGGATACCCTCCTTGATTCATTATTGATTCTAAAGTGAGAACGCTAGTTGTCGAAGTGAAATTGGGCAACAATATTTAGTTGACCCAAGCTACCCCCTTGTGGGCCTTGCACAACCCTAGGGTGCTAGTTTGCATGTCAACGCCCTTCATTTCAAAATATGTGGTAGGGAAAATGTCATGGTATTCTTTTAGCAAGTACCCCACTTGGTTCATGGTCTCCTCATCCCAATAATCTCCAATGATCACCATTTTGGGATTTTCCTGTATTCCAATGTCATGATTTCTGGTGTTGATTGGCTTTTTATAATCAGGGGTACTTGGGATGGTGGTCGCCCCTTATACTGCACATTTTTCTTCCGTCTCTTCAAATTTCAAGTGATACAGGTCTTCTTCATTTGGCACTTATTCAATATTTAGGCAGTGTATCATGTGTTGATGCTTGTATTTCTGTAAGTGTTATGTGCAACCAGAGTATTTAGTTGTAGTTGTCTTTTGTTTTTCCTAGAATGTAATTTCCCTAACGTGTTGTAGCACAATGATTAGGAAGGGTTCTTCTTCCATGGGTCCAAAAGTGGCCCCAAAGTCTTCAACGATCCTTGTCCATGTTGTCGTTGCTCTTCTTAATTCTTGTTCCACATAATAGCTCTTTAGTATGGGTGATGTTATAAATTTTATGTTTCAAGGGTAATTTAATTTGGGCCTTAAGATGTAGCCTCTATCAAAATTTTGTGTGTGTTGCCATTTAATTTAGCAGCACTGGTTCTAGTGATATAAAAGGAAGATGCTCCCAAATTAAATGGTAACAAATGGTTTGATCATTAATAAAGGAGGCGCTGCCAAATCAATAGACACCATGTCATGCACATCATTCGACAAAAATGTTGTTAAAATAAAAGCCACAATCTATCATCATTTTAATCGGTCGAATTAAATCTGCCAAAAGAAGTGTTGATGATCGAAGCTTAAGTGGCCATGATGAAAGTTTGAGGGAATGTAGTTATTATTTGTTCACTTGTCATTTTAAAGTTTGATATTTTTATGGTTAAGAGAAAGTTAGTTTTTTATCTGTTTCTCCCGCTTGTTTTTTGAGGAGCATGTCCGTCAGTTCTTTATTCCAAAATCAACGCAAGTGAATCCCTAACTTTTCTCCACAACATTTTTTTGCCAAATTTGTTTTCCATTATGGGGAAAAGTGGAGACCTTTGTAAGAACGAGCCCAAAGGCCCAATTTTTTTTGAAGCCATTATAGAGCTTCGTGAGTAGTTTATCCAAGTAGGCTGGGAAAAATTTTGCTTCAAGTGCCAGGGGTTTAACGATGAAGTTGCTCGATTATTCATAGAGGGTTTGACAGGAAAAATGGCACCATTGCAGACCTTTGTTTACGTTCACATAGAAAATCATCATTGAGGCTACATGCCTACCTGTTGATGGTGACCGTTGGTTTAAAAATTGAATCCTAGTCGTTATTGATATCCCTTTCTTCTTAAAGGATGAGCATAAAGACGAGGATTGGTGACAAGGAGTTCAAAGGTCTTGGCTAAATCCCACCTGAAGCGAAACCCTCAAGGTTATTCAATGGTACTTTACTTGTGGAGATTGTTATGATCAAATGGGTATGTACCACTTCAAATTCCATGCACATTTGGTTGGGCAGGTTCGTATGAACATGCCTTATTTTCTATTGAAGAGTATCATTAAAGTCAACTAAAATTCGAACAAAACCTTCTTCTTCTCCTCATTGTGTTTTCCATAAGGGTTGAATTAGAATGTTAGTTGTTAATTACCTGGAAAAAATTGGTAGAACATGGGATCACTTCATAGTTTGGGGAGAGTTTGTAGAGTCGATTTCTGCCAAGCCTAAAGCCAACAAGAAAAGGAAATAGATAAAGGTTCCAAACCTTTCTCAAGAATAAACAACCTCCTATGTCCTTACTAGAAACATAATGAAATCTTCTTTGGGAAAACACAATGAAAATCTTGTTTCAGTTTTTATGGTAGAGAAGGTTTATGTAAGAAAAAGTAAGAGACTTCTTGAGGAAAAACTTTCGGCCTCCCTCAAGAGTAGCTTCCAGAGATGTACTGTTAACCCCATAAAAGGCCCACAAATAAACTTAGGTTAATTTTCAAATTGCAGCAGAACCTAGCCTTGAAGGAACAAGTCATTGATCTTGATGATACACTTGTGAGGGATTTAATAATCAACAAAGAGGAGACTTTGAGTTCCCCAAAGAAGAAGAAAACTTAGAAAAAGGATAGAGGAGAAAAACAAGGCCCCAAAGCCAATAAAAGCAAAAGAGCAAAATAAGTTCAAACAGACAACATATACCTTTTGTTAGAAGCAAAAAGGACATTAAAATGAGCACCAAAAGATAGCGCTACCCGATATTTTGGTAGCGCCGTTAGATATTTTGACAAGTGTTGCCAGATATTTTGGTAGCGGTTTCATTGTTTTTATTTTAACATTGTATGCCCAGATATTTTATCAGCACCTAAATAATACCTTCTAGCAACACAGTTTTGGCAACGATAAAGGGATAGATTTTGTCAAACTTTTTTGAAGGTTATCCTTTGCACAATAAACATTATCTTGATAAGGCTAGGGCATAAGTCAAGGGGAGATGGATATCATTGAATATCAAAGCAGTTTTTTAAGGTAGAAAATAGGGGATCACATATTTTATGCCAGATTGTCAATGATTAGTTCGAACCCAAATCATCAACAGATTTTACAGCCTACTAGCCCACTTTTTGCTGTAATTGTTCAACATGGATTGTGTTTTAAAATTGTCAATGCATTAGTTGTTTCTTAGTAAATATACTTTTCAAATTTATTTTTTGTCATCAAGATATGTATATATATTTAGCATTTTGTAATTAAATCTTTCCATAACTTATGGAAATCAGTTATGTAAGCTTTCTATAAAGTTGTGTAAAACAAGGAAGCAAGGGTTGGTATTTTGTGAAACAACAGACTGTGTGGTGTGAAAGTTATTATTTTAATCAAAATTTCCTCAAAGCATAAGTACTTGTGACATATGTTCTGGCAGATTCTGTCAATTATTTTCTTTCAATATGTTTTCCTAGTGAAGTTCTCCTTCTAAATGTTCATCGAATGTTATATTCAATATTTGAATAAGAGTAAATGAATTAAAATTCATCTTAGATGTTGTTTTTCATAGTATTCAAATGCTTATACCAAATTCGTCTAAAGTTTCTTGTAGGATTTCCTCTTAATTTATTCCCTATTTGAGATGGTTTGTATTTTCTCTTTCCTCTGTTCATCTACAAAGCTTTAGATTTGAAAGATTGCATTTTTTCCTACAAATTATTTATATTACCATCACCAGTCTTTTGAGCAACCTAGAATAATACTAGATCGACTCCATGCCCAATGGAATTTTGCTTGTTTAACCACTTCATTAAAACCTAGCAAGGATGATATGGTTATGTCTCATCCACTATTTTAATAACTTCAAAATCTATTATAATTTCCACTCCATCAAGGTTGATATAAACATATTTTAGCCTTCCAATTGGGAATATTTTATACTGGTTGGCCAGGCGCAATTTAACTAGTGACCGACTAGCTGTGGTCTTCCCATCCGTTACGATGATCTTTTGGGCACAATGTTTACATCTAAACCCAAGTCCAAATGACATTCTCCATTATGTAGCCTCCTATCTCTGCTGAAAATTTGAAATCCCAATTTGTTCTTTTCTTTTTATCTACCTATATCACTTTTCTCTTAGGAAGTGGGGCTGAGATGGGCTTTTCTTCCTCATCTATACATTTCTTGATCAACTCTGTTATCTTTTGAGTTGTTATAGGACTTTCCAACATTCTCAAGTAGTATTGAAAAAATTATTTGACTTGGCCCTCTAGATTTTCCTCCTTTCCTGGTGTTTTCAATTCTCGCCAAGGTCTTTAAGTTTGCGGGTCTTCTCCTTCATCATTGTTATACTACCATCTCACAAAATAGAAGAAAAGATAGAACAACGACTTGATAAATAACATCTTCGAGGGGGCAACCTCCTTTACATCACATAAATGAATAATTCTTGGATGATACAAATGGAAAGACCTCCTTGGTATATATAGGAGTCTAATGGGTCACGATATAATCATAGGCTACATAAAAATAATAATTTAATGGCACAACAATAAAAATAGTGGGCTTCTATGGGGCACGGCAATAACAGTATGGGGGTTACATGGGAAGAGCAATAATACTAGGGGCTACACTAACAATAACAATAAGGGGGCTACAATAATAATAATAATAAGGGCGCTATACTAGTATTATAGGGACCTAACAATCATAGTACCTTCACACTTCAAACATAACTTCCTTTTGTTTCCAAACTTAGGAAGTGGTATTGCTTTCCTAATTACCTCTTCTCTTATTGGCAACAACTATACTAAGTGCTATGGGCTCTTTGATTTCTCTCGTCACGCGTCACCTTCGGTGTGTGCTCCTCCTCTTGTGACTACTTTGACATTAGCAAGGTGGTCCTTTATGTCAAGTCTGTCAGCTGTGACCATGTGCACATTGCTTGCTCTTTTGGCCTCCAGTTTTTCCAAAAGATCAGGGTAATATTTTGTTTTGTGTTTTGCATTGTAATGGTACCCAGACATAACTCATATTGACCTCGAGGCTTAGTGCAAAATATTTTCACATGCCCAATCTCTCTGCAATTGAAGCATGTTGGTGGTCTATCGCCTCCTCTTCCGAATCCTTCTCTACAACGGGTCCCACACCCTCCGTTGCACGCAGACTGACATTGTTACTGCATTTCTTGTGTGTTTCTCTACGACTGAAAGTTTCCTTGTTGAAATGTCTGGGCCTCCACCGCCTATGGGTCCGCTCCTTAGACTCTATATTCGTCAGATGTCCTCTCTGTCGTTATTTCCAACACGCGACATGATTGAATGTCATGGCCTATACTTTTTCATAACTCATAGAATGGAGTGTGGTAGGTCATTTGATATTTCTCCATCTAATAGATGGACATTGAATTATGTCCCCACTTCTGGCATAACTCATAGTATTATGTTTTTCCTTCTCTAAGTGGTGGGTTTGCTTCCCCTATCGCAACATAGTTATCCATAACTAGGAATTCATTTCTCAAGTGTCCTTCTCTGCAACACAAAATGCACCCAACATTCTGACACACATCTTTCCCTTTCACCACTTCTTGCAACTAAAGAGTCAACACTACCAGTTACCATTGCACTTGTGCCATTCCTATTGATCCTTCTAGTCCACTTGGAGTTGACTCTAGTCTCATTGCTATTTCAAGTGCCTCCAACTATGATGTCACTCTTTATTGAGTGAGAGGTATCCTTATATGAGGAAGGAGTCACGCCATAAACCATTCCCTGTGCTGTGCATTGGGAATTTGAAATGAGAACCTGCCCAATAATATCTTCAACCTCTAGTCATAGTCCCAGACTGGTTCTCCTTTCACTTATTTAATTTCTTTGATGTTAGTAATGCACTGAGATTTGGACTTAGGGTTCTAAAATTCCTTTAACAAGGCCTGATTGATCTAAAAAATTCCTGATCTAACCTATTGGGGTGGTTGCTTTGTATTTCATATACTAAGTTAATGCTTTATCTTAGAACGTTGTTTCAAGCTCTGCAATCTTAACCTAGTCATCTCGGGTCTGCTTCATCACCTATATTTCTTTGCACATGAACGAATGGTGCTCAACATCATCCCTTCTTGTTCACCACATTTTGTCTGGAAATAAGGCCCATAAAAATTTCATCTTCAACACCTTTACTACATCTATCTACTCAACATTGAAAGGAAACATTGACTGTCTCTTCACTTGAGTGTGGAAATATAGTGTATATCCTAGCAATGGATTCTAGTGTTGTTCTATCCAACTCACTAAGTTATCCCCAATATATCAAACATATAACCTCCCTATCAAATATTTTCATGTCAATCCTAACATTTGATCAATGGTTATGTCCTCACAAAGATACAACTTGGTTTTATCTTTTAATAGTTTCACACACCTACAATTTTCCTCATCACTTATTTGTTTAATTACATGAACAACTGGTTAAATCCCAAAGATGGAAAATAGCTTATGGTCATACCTATGATTTCACTCCAACAAAATGATTTTGGTTATGTATATATCTCTTGTAGTGATGAAGATAAAAATTTACTTTGTGAACACTAATTGCCAATGTGTGCCTAGTGCCAAGTGCCAATACATGTTGGTGTGTGCCAATGAGTGTTAGGGAATGCCAAGGTGTGCCAACGTACACCAGGGAGTTTTAGGGAATTACAACGTACAATGGAGTGCCAAGTAATTCCAACACGTGACGGTGCATCCCAACAATGCCAACGGATGCCAAGTGCTAAGCCATGCCAATTTGTGCTAGCCAGGGAGTGTCGGGGGGCGGGGGTGGGGGGGGGGGGGAATAGGAACAAACACAAGGGAGCACTGGGTTAAAATGCATGGAAATTAACAAATAAGAGGGATACCATCGATTACCTATGGGTGCGATGGTGTGATAGGGAGTGCCAACGAGTGCGAATGTGTGCCAAGCATGCATAAATGTGCTAGGTGCTAAGTCGTGCCAAGTTCTAAGGCATTCTAGTGTGTGCCAATACAAGTTAGGGAGTGGAAAAATGTCATACAAAAATATTAACTTTTTAAATATAAGAGAAGAAGACACATAGACTAGTTAACTCTCAAAATATCTTCAAGGCAAATATAATCGTATATAGCACAAGAGGGTTTGTACTTAAGCTTATGTAATAGAAATTACAATTGATAGTTAAATTGTATAACAATTTTTTTTTATGATCTTTACTAATGTTTATTAGAATTGTTGAATGTTTTACATCATTGGAATGACATCTTAATTGTAACTTATTTGAAATTTTATTATCGTATGTGCACTTTGATATGATGTAATATGATTATTGTTTCATTTCATATGTTGTAATATTAGATATATAATAGAGATATTAATTATTGCATGAAATAAATAATAACTTTTCATTCTAAATGTTTTTTTCACAGAACAAGGATCTTCCAGAAGTTTTGAATGATCCTCATCACATAGATCCAAATCACGTTGGGTCTGATGCTAAGTTGGTAGATGATGCTCATTATGACACATATACAAATGCCAACAAGGTCGATGCCAATACAAATGACAATAATGATGATCATAATGATCATGATCATGATGGTGGTGATGATGATGATGAGGCAGTTGTTGGTACTAGCGAGTGACGTTCATGACCATATAGACTGCATCATGGATAATTTTTGATATATTGAGATGATGTCGATTTTTAGGTTTACTATCATATATATCATTTTCACGACCTCCAATACCATATATTGAGTTATCTTTTTGATATGTATCATTTTGACTTATATCATTTGTACATGACACATCATATTGACTTGTATAATGTTGTCTTACATATTTTATCATTTTTATTTACATCATTTGTACATGATGTATCAATTTAACTTATGTCGACTGTTGGACATGCACCATTTTCACATGTTATTGACCTACTAGTATATGTGAATTTCACTTGTTTTAGTTATATATGATGATGATATTATCAGTATTGGCTCGTCCAATTTAATATATTGAAAGTGGTTGATGATTTGGATGAATATTTATTACATATGATGGTTTAGATTTAATGCTCATGATGGACGTTGTCAAATTCACTTAAATTATAGATATTCGACTCACTTGTTTTAATTATATATGATGATCATGTTACAATAATTATCTTGTTATTTTATATATATTGGATGTTGTAGATTCTATTTTGATGGAGATTTAATAAGTATAATGATGTTGTTAATTTGTATGGATGTTTGTTTCCCTAATCTTTTTTTGTAAATGTTATCCTATAAAATATATCAAATGCATTCATATGACTTACTATATAATCATATAACTTATTTAAGAGACATGATATATTTAATTAATTAAATTGAAGTAAAACATATTAATTTAACTATATGCAAAACAATAATCATATTTGGAAGCAAAAAAATAAGCAATAATGGAATCCAAATTGGAAGCCACACTAGAAGCAAAACGGGAAGCAAAACTAGAAGCAAAACAAAAAGCAAAATTGGAAGTAAAATTGGAAGCCAAATTGGACGCCAATCTTGGTGCTATTCCTGATGCTTAGAAGCAAAAAAAGAATCAACAATGGATGCCAAATTGGAAGCCACACTAGAAGAAAAATTGGAAGCAAAACGAGAAGCAAAACTGGATGCAAAATTGGAAGAAAAATTGGAAGCCACACTAGAAGCAAAACGAGAAGCAAAATTGGAAGCCAAACTAGAAGCCAAATTGGAAGCAAATCCTAGCGCTATTGCCGACTCTATTCCCGACACTCTTTTGGGCACTATTCCCTGCGTTATTTTTGACGTTATGCCTGGCACTATTTTCGACGTTATTTTTAGATATATTCTTGGTGTTGTTTCTTGCGCTATTTCAGGCGCTATTTTTCTGGTTAATTCTATGAGGTATTTTTGAAGTTATTTCCGACACTAAATCTGTCACTATGATAAACATTCTGGATTGCGCCCATTTTTTGTGTGCTGGAAAAGGTGTCCAATTTGTGAACTGAAATACATTAAATTCCGATGCTATTTTAGGTGCTATTTTCCTATTTTGTTGTAGTGGACACACCATTTGTCGTATTGGCTCACGTGGTGCTATCACAAATCTCTGAACATATTTTGAGGGTGCAATTTGGCTAGCAAAGTTTCTAGGTAGGTGAATAAATAGGTGGCAACCTCAAAATAGATTTTCAACTTAACATCCTTGAAGTATTAATGAATGGATTTCCAATAATATTTTGTTGGTCTCATTTTGACGCACAAAAGATAAATAACGACTTTCACAAAATCAAGTCACTTACCACTAGCAAACTAGACTTTAACATTGGATTTTCTTTGTTAAATTTGATGGCATTCTTGATGTCAAATCAAACTTTTAATTGCTATTTGAAATGTGCTCATCAAGGCATTCCAAACAATCTACCCTATGTCTCAATATTGTAACACCCAATTTTCTCCCAATCTATAATTGTTATTATGACCTAATGTTGTTGTAAATCGTGACATAGACACTTTGGTTACTTTTTAGTTATTAGGGACAATTTTTTAATTATGTAATTATATTTCATTAAGTAATCAAAATTCACTAGCCAACTCACTAAAGTGTGGAGAACTAGTACTAACCATGATACCATGAGAAGAAATCAATGAGGGGGTTGGGAAATCACCTTGCCTATTAAGAAAATAGGCAAAACAAAAAAATGTATTGCCAAAATGACAAATTTTGAATTTGAAATTATTTCACTCCTTCCCACTTCCCCAAAATCAGTTATTGAGGGAGTTGGTTGGTTGGGTAACCAACTAACCATAATTATGGAAGCATGGAGATGGAGTGGGTAACTAAAAATGGTAAGAGGAGGCTACAACTAGTACCTATCTTGAGTTCTATGATTTGACCCATTAAATCCTTTGTTATAGGCCAAAAAATATGGGTCTTTCTTGGTTGGAATAAGGGAATGCATATGGGGGGTCGAGTGGCAAGTTTTTTGAGTGTAGAGAGGGTATTGAGGGCTAGGAAGTGCAAGAGAAGAATGAAAGAGAGCAGGGAACAACCACAAGTGAAAAACAAGTTGTTTTGTGAGTGGGTTTTCTATTCATAATTTATGACAAACAAAGCTTCTTAGGGAAACCAAAATTCACACCCAAATGATGCTTAATCCAATTGGAGACCATAATTGAGTGTTTTGGCATGCTGAACCCAAATTTGACTACTAATTTTGGGCAAGAAAACTCCAATCCAAGCTACGGAAAAAATGGGTTTCAAATTCCATGTTGGCTGGGTTGAAGAGTAAACTTTGAGAGGGAAGGTCACTAAGAATTGCATTGGAGAAGGGACTCCCTTATGCCACTATAACCGACTAGGAAGGCATCTAGAATTTTTTTAGAAATCCTTGCCCATTGGATAGAGGGTGATTGCTATTAGTTGTTTGTGAAGGAGAGTCACTTTCATAGGCAAAAATATTCTTGAGAAATTGAGTTTTCCCCTAGTGGTATCATACCTTGGCTTGGGGGTGGCCATTTGTAGGCAGAACAAGTCTAGTTGAGCCTATGGTTGGATGGAAAGGCACACAACTTTATTTAGTTGTTGGAAACTCGTTTTATATAAGTCAATGGACTTGTGCCTAATTTAGTCTTTTTTAATTGTGTATGTATCTAGTTAATTATTTGACATGATGTTACTAGTGGCACATAAATTTTAATAAAAAATATATGCCATAATTGAATAAATTGGGAGCCAATATATTAGGTTGATTCATTGGGTTCATAGATGAATTATATGTCTTATAGGAAGACTAAATGGTTTATATTGTTTACAAAAAAATTGTGGGGTAATGAAGCATTTTCGTTAATTCACACAATATTCCTAGCAACTTTGTTATGAGGATTAGCTGAGGCTCTTGAGCTTGTGGGAGCATGGTAATGCTCCTCAAGATCACCGTTAGATTGTCATAGTTCTTCCTAAAGCACTTTTCTATAGCTCGACGTAATTATGGGTAGGAGAGTTACAACCTTGTATTCTCAGGGGGCTGGCCTTGGGCACGAATAATTGAAGGCCAAGGTGTGATGGGTTACATTCCCATTCAATATATATGGGTAACACATGAACATGTGCATATAGATATATCTTTATTGCAATGATGTACACTGGTGTCAATCCCTTATTGTCCATTCAATTTATATGGGTAATACATGAACATATGCATATGCAATGATGTACTATTGTGTGGGATGCCCCCCCCATCTCTCTCTCTCTCATATTGCCCATTTTGTCAATGTCATGGTGCCAACAACAAGGCCACTATTTCTTTCAATCCACTCTATGCATTTGAGTTTACTTGAATAATGATGGGGACATAATGTATCCAAATGGATGTGATTTAAGCTTTCATTACTTCATATATTGTTACAATGATATAAGAGTTTTTTAATGTTGTTTGCAATTATATTGTATTTATTCTAATGTTATAAGAGTATGAGAAACTCTCAACCACTCTAAATCGAACCCACAACATAGGGGTGAAATAGTCGTTGTCAGTTAGTTCATTCCATTGTGGAATGTTGATCCGAAACGGATCATTATATTGTTTGTCATCCATCTCGATGCATTTGGAGTGGAAAAAATGGAGGAATCAACTCATGGGACCGTTTTTACTGGCAGGACCCAGTTTGGCAAAACGAGGTCTGAAACCTTCCGGGAGCATTTTGAGGCATTAAATGACGTTTTTTGGTGATCCAGATCTTGGGGGGAGAGACCCCCAAGATTTGAAAAACTGAAATGCTAGAAGAAAATAGGAGAACACACAATAACAAAACCACAAAGAAACTTTTTTTACTAAAACAAATAATAACTATAAAGACTACATTGTGACAGACAATATGTGCTTTTACAAAATGTGACTTGTTACTTATAGCGTTTTTTGGTTACAATACCACAGGTAAATTCCATGGGTGGGTAAATAAAATGGTTGAATGAATACCATGGGCTGATGTGATTTACAATACCATGGGAAAATACCATGGGTGAATGAATACCATGGGTAGATGCCACTTACAATACCATGGGTAAATTCCATGGGTGGATGAATACCATGGGTAGATTCCATTTTCCATTCAGATCATTCCTCCCTCCTTAATAAGCAATGGTCCCAATTGCATGAATTTCCCTCCTTAGAAGCCTTTGTTGAATATGAAGAGCCACTGAAGAGAAGGGTTTTATGTGGTTAACCCATAACCGTGATGAACGAAGATTCAATGATAGAGATACCCTGTAATGCTTGTGACCAACTGTGATACTGAAAGTGGGTGGCCTAGAAAATGGACTTCGATAAAGTGTGGATTTGTGGATGACCCATAACCATGACAAATGAAGATCCGAGGATAGAGATACCCTGTAATGCTTGTGACCAATTGTGACACTAATAATGTGCGACCTATCAAATGGACTTCGATGAAGTGTGGGTTTGTGGATTACCCATAACCATGAAAAGCGAAGATCTGAGGATAGAGATACCCTATAATGCTTCTGACCAACTGTGATACTAACAGTGTGCGGCCTAGCAAATGGACTTCGATGACAAAGATTTTATGCGGTTGACCCATAGCCGTGATGCTAACTGTTGATGAATTAGCAGGTGCCTACATATCCTGGAGTGGGAGGGCACATCTCCAAAGAACCCAAGACGGATGCTGCTATGCTAAAACTGATGAATGTGAAGCAAGTGCCTACTAAAGTGAGGTGGGAGGGAACATCCCCAAAGGGAACCCGCTCCAAATGCTGCTCCAGATTTAAAATGGGCATAACTTGTTCAATATAACTCAGAATCCTTATTTTAACCTGTGTTTGGAAATAGAATGTCCATTCTGCATCTTCCCATGTGTTTGAAATCCCTACCTTGCCACTCTAGAAACTCAGATTCGTGCTGCAACTCTCCTGCCGTGACAAACGTTCTGAAAAAAATAGTTGATTTTAAATCAGCTATATCTCCAACATTCAAACTCTGATTTGGATGATTTATTTTTTGAATTTGGGTTATTTTTTGCAAGGAATCCAGATCCATTATTTGTTTTTATAAATTTTGCACCTAAAGTTTCATATCTGATATGCAAGCTCGTCACCCAAAAGAAACTTCTTGCAAAAAAATGAAAAAAAATGTCTTCCCAGTTTTCCCAAGAAAGTGCTCTATGGAGGTCGTAGCACATGCATGAAGTTTGGTGAATATTTACACATAAAAATGAAATTGAAATATGCATCAAACTCTCATTCCCATGGAGTCGTAACTTGGCTTTGATACCACTGATCCAGATCTTGGGGGGAGAGACCCCCAAGATTTGAAAAAATGAAATGCTAGAAGAAGAGAGGAAAACACACAATAACAAAACCACAAAGATTTTTTTTTATTAAAACAAATAATAACTATAAAGACTACATTGTGACAAACAAACTGTCCTTTTACAAAATGTAACTTGTTACTTATAGCCTTTTTTTGTTACAATACCATAGGCAAATTCCATGGGTAGGTAAATACAATGAGTGAATGAATACCATGGGTTGATTTGACTTACAATACCATGGGAAAATACCATGGGTGGACGCCACTTACAATACCATGGGTAAATTCCATGGGTGGATGAATACCATGGGTAGATTCCATTTTCCATTCGGATAATTTGGGGGTAAAACTTTGTTGCTTAAATGCGACACATTTTCATGCTATTCTATACAGATAAAGCTTTCCAATGGTGTAAGAATCGCGTCAATCGGAGTGTATATGCAAAAGTTATGCCACTCAGAAGTTGACCTTCCTGTTTCACACCTATAGTTCGGGAGGATTCCATGTCAGCTCCCATTATTCATGGAAAAGGGGCTAGCCACATGTTTGTGATGTAAAAGACTCTAGAAGAGTATATTTTATAACTCTAGTTAAGAGTTGATGTAGTCAAACTTAACCACTAGTAGGCTATCAGGCTATGTTATAATCATGCCACTAGGAGGAAGAGGCATTCCATTCTTTCGAGAGCATTTTGTTCCACAGATGAGAAAAGATAGCTAGGAGAGATAGGAGGTAGAGCACACAGAGAGGATCTGTGCACTGTAGCAGCCCACATGCCACAAACATTACTTCTTTGTATCTGCAGCCATATTTCTAGATAGAGAAAGAGAGTGAAGCAACCTCACCTTCCAGTTGGGTTTTCTCTTGAAAGGGTTTCCCAAAGAGCATATATTGTGTATTATGTGTGTGTGAGCTTAATTTATTGTTCTCTACTTTTCTGCTTGATTTAATTTTACATGCATGCACTAATTACATTTAATTTTACAGATCTAGAAATTAAATAACGCTGTAATAGTGTAGAATCTTAAATTTTTTAATATAATATTATCATATTTGTTATGACGAACCATCGAGTGGAATATCCACGAGAGTTTATGGATCAAATTTGCAGTTGAGTTATCCTTTCTAATTTTACCATACATTATACCTCTACCATAAAGTAATCTAATACGATACTCTAACACGATTCCATAATGACTAAAATTATGTGAGGGCATGGTGTTATTGAGGAAATGATAACTTAATGTGCTGAAGTCCTCCAAGTTGCTAGCAAGATCACTAATGATGTGATACCTCGATGGAATGTATACTCATTAAGCAATACAAATCTTATCACTAAGAATCATCTTTTTTGAGAAATGTAGATATTAACGCACATAAATCCACTTAATGAGTGGTAAGTGAAACTCTGTCTTTAACAACCCTTTTTGCTGCACCCTATGTAAATGTCACAATGTGAAATTGTTATGTAAATTTATTTGAAAATTCAATTGATGATTGAGCTAAAGGAGAGGACATGGATTAAGAGTTCTTGGGACAAAAGGTTGCTTGTGATGTGTTAAAATCAAGCCACACCCACCTCATTTACTTTTATTACCTATCATCCTAACATATTTAAGAGCCTACACCGATAGACAATAATGTTTTGGTATGGCAGTCTGAGTGGATGATGGTGCCCATATTTTCCCTTCCTTATTGGACATGATGGAGAGAGGACGATTATCTAGATGGGAAGGGAATTCAACATGAAAGCGAGGAAAAGAGAATAAAAGAGAGCAAAACAAGAGCACAAGAGGAGGATGAGAAAAAAAAAGAACAGAGGAGAACAAAAACAATATGCAACTGGAAGAAAGTTCTAAAGAGGGAAATGTTTGAGTAGTTGTAGAAGAAAGACATCCCTAAGCTAGTTCTCTATGGTTGGGGAGAGTATTTCATGTGTTTGTGTGGAGGCCTGGATCATGTGTCCATGTCTGATTTGCTAGTGGGAGGTTCAATGGAGAATTAAGTCACTAAGTGCTTGTTAAGTAAGCTAATAGGCCACTAATTGGATAAGATGATAAAACACTTAGTGTTTGTTGAATGAGATGATAAACCACTTGGGTTCTTGTTGGAAGGTTGGTAAACCAATATAAAGGTAAGTTGAGCCACTGTGGTGCTTGCTAAAAAGAGCTAATAAACCACTAAGTGCTTGTTGAGAAAGTTGATAATCTAACACTCCCTCCCACCCCCTTGTTTTTCTCTAGGTTGTGCAAGGTGTTACTTTATGAATTAACTTGACCTCCAAGGTATGTTATGAAGATGGGGCTACAAAAATCCTCTTTTAAAAACTTCTTTAAATCTCAAAACAAATAACACGATCTCGTTCATCATGAGATCTTTTCAATAATATAAATTTTATCTCAATCCAACTCTCGGATTGAAAGTTATGCCTTCCTGAAGTTTGACCAATTAGATAAGGCCACATCAACATTGGGTTGCCACATGTTACCCACATGTTTCTCTTATTGAACTCCCACATCAAATTGACACGAATCCATGTTATTATGGTACTTCCATGTGGCATCCACATGGCATTGCAATTTCATATTAAGCATGAGGCCCACAGGGTCCTCCCACTATGTGTTTGTGAGGTTTTCCTAGTTATATACATTTTCCATCGAGGTCAAATTCCAATGGGGTCCATAGACCCACATCATGCCGCTCTAAAGTGACATCGCCCTTAACATATAAGTCTCAAGACAAGGTGGTAGGTGGTGAGCAATGGTGTCTAGAGCATTCCGCTCACATATAATACTACCCTCAAGGTATAAGTTTCAAGACAGGGCGATGGGCGGCATCAGGGTTCTGCAACAAAACTTTAGTGGGGTCAGCCTAGCCCTTATTGACACACCCCCTCCATTTCACATTGAATAAGTATAAAGTGACGAGGAGTGAGCAGTGAGTGATGGTCGGTGGCAATATTTTTCACTCAAGGACCCTCTCTCATCCACTCCCAAGGTGTTTTCTGGAAAATTCTCATTATATCCAAATCAGGGGAAATACAATATCACTGAGAGCTCCACACTTAACATTCCCAGACCCTTGGATCCCCTGATATTCAAATACACTTGAAGGTAATCTAGCTCTAACAATTATCCGACCGTCATAAGAGCATGCACTCTCATGTCATCCTCGGATACCGGATTCCTCAGATCCAACTTCCCTCCAAAGCAATCTAGATTTTAGCCACATCTAACCGTGCGCTTATGAAGGTATTCCGGATCCATTTCTTGCACATCATATAATGTAGGACCCACAGGATGAAATCTGATTGACCACCAATTTGACTCATGACAGTTGTATGCATTATCACCACACCCTAGATACTTGTATTCTGGATACGATGATCTTTCAATAAATTCAGAAACAAACTCAAATACAAAGGGAAATAAAGATGGTAATCCAACCCCATATGTGATATACTTATGGATGATTTATTTTGTTCCACGACGTATTTGGGAAGCAGACAAGGGAACTCTAGATTGCCAGTTTGGATTTCTAGATCATGAAGTTTCTTGCAAAAACATTAAGGCGAGGGAATAAAAGAAATTAAAGGAAATTTACAAGGTTTTCTTAAGACAAGGACGTTTTCCGAGAGCACCAATTTTTTGAGGTATCAACTAAGTCTTGAGAAAAGACCTTCAAAGGTACTAGGACATGTCCAAAAAAGCTCACAGGTGCCAACAAATCTTAATTTACCTTACAGTCTAGGTAAAAGAAGGAAGTGGCTCCAAAAGCTAGACTTTTCAAGGAAGCTTCAAACCAAGATTTGATCATTAAATTTCAAGGTATCACAACGATATACAAATGTGCATAAACCTATCATTAAATCACTCCTGAACCAAGTGACTATCATCACAAGCTAAATCCTCAATTAACATATAAGACATAAGTTATCTTCTCATCATGCAAGATGGTTCACAGTCTTAATTATGGAAATGAACCATTAAATTCATAAACATTTCAAATAGATGAAAGCAACTGATCATAAATACATATATGGAAACTCATCCACTATGAACATGCAATGAATGCAACAATCTTCCATGAGACATATGGAACTACACATCAACTAATAACATAATAAGCACTATCACAACTGATAATAAAATATGCATAAACCATTATACATATCTGAGTGAGTTAGATTAACTAGCAATTGAAGAAGGGACTTCCACTCTCCACCCAACCATAGGCCAACTACACCGTAATCTCTCTTGTAGTTGACCACCCCTGAGCCATGTCCAAAGTTCGAGGGGATGCTTGGATATGGGAATTTTTCACTAATGGATTTGATCAAACACTCAGGAGATTGATCTAGATCTTTAGGGTTAAGATCCAGGAACCATGAATGTTGAGAGAGGAGGAAAGAAGCATATACATTTGCCAATAAACTAATCACAAAAACATTGAACATAAAATAGCCATAGTGAATACCTCACAACATATGAAAGGAAGACAATTTTTATTAAATGGAGAAACCCTCTATAACTACATCGTGGTTAACAAATATTTGCTTTTACAATGTGAGGCCTAATATTTATAGCCTTATTGAGTTGAATAGAATGAGTTAATACCATGGGTGGATGCCACTTTCCATTTAGATCACTTCTTCTCCCTTAGTAAGCAATGGTCCCCATTATGTCAAGTTCCCTCCCAAGAAGCGTTTGTTGAATATTAGTTAATGAGGAGAAGGGTTTTGAGTGGTTGACCCATAACTGGGGTTTATAGATGACCCAAAACCAAGTGCCGCTGAAGGAAAATATTTTGTGTGGTTGACCCATAACCATGGGTTTGTGGATGACCTATAACCATGGGTTTGTGGATGACCTATAACCATCATGAATGAAGATCCGAGGATAGATATGCCCTGTAATTCTTGTGGGCCAACCGTGACAAAGGAAAATGTGTGGCCTAGCAAATGGAATTTGATTGCAAGTTTTGTGTGGTTGAACCACAAATGTGGGTTTATGGGTGACCCATAACCATGATGAACTAGGGTTTGAGGATAAAGATTCCCTATAATTCTTGTGGATCAACTGTGATACCGATAATGAATGGCCTAGAAAATGGACTTCGAGGGAAATGGTTTTGTGTGGTAGACCCATAACCTTGGGTTTGTGGGTGAATCATAACCTTGATTAGTTATAGTTCGAGGATAGAGATACCCTGTAATGTTTGTGGGCTAACTGTGATACTAACAATGTATGGCTTAGCAAATGGACCTCTAGATAGTTCACTTGTCAGTATGCCTGGTAGAAATCTAGCGGCTTATCTTTGTAAATTCTCACCATATAATTATGTGTTGTAAAGGCTTCCTCCTAGTGCTCAAGTTTTACTTTTTTTATTCCCATTGTTGTGATTTGATAGTCCTGCCATGACATTACCTTGGCATCATGAGGGATATTTTGTTGCAGCCAAAAACACACTTTAAAATAGTCAGCAAACATAGCCTTGTCACCATGGGAACCCCTGGCTACTAAATGCATAACTAGAAAGGCATAATACAAATCCCTAACATGCCTTGTATGGCTTGAGAATATATAATGTATCAAGACGTATGATGCCTA
Source organism: Pinus taeda (assembly GCA_000404065.3). NCBI lineage: Eukaryota > Viridiplantae > Streptophyta > Pinopsida > Pinales > Pinaceae > Pinus > Pinus taeda. The sequence goes on from APFE030756144.1 coordinate 66,649, forward strand.
AATAATTAGTATTAGATTGCCCAATGAAATCCTTAAAGCAATACTTGCCACAAGATTGGAATTTGTGGTTGTCGAGGGAGAGTTTGGAGATGCATTAAATTGTAAGACTTCGGTACACATTCTTAAACTCCAAATAGGTCCCACAAGACCTCATGGAAACCATTACTAAAGTGACACATAACCGTGATGAACTAAGGTCTGAGGATAGAGATACCCTGTAATGCTTGTGGACCAACTGTGATACCAATGGTGAATGACCTAGCAAATGGACTTCGAGGGTAATGGTTTTGTGTGGTTGAAGCATGACCTTGGGTTTGTGGGTGAACCATAACCTTGATTATTGAGAGTATGAATATAGAGATATCCTGTAATGCTTGCCTGCTAACTATGAGATTAACAATGTATGGATTAGCAAATGGACTTATAGATAGTTCGCTTGTCAGTCTTCGTGGTAGAAATCTAACTGCTTAGGTCATCATTGTAATTATGGGATACTGTGAAACTGTTATCTAGTCCACTCCCACAAATAAGAACTTCAACTTTCCTGAATTCAATAGGGGAATCCCAGACAACGTCATGGGTCTCTAGGATCAGAAAGACCCAACCATCAAAGGTGAAATTCAGGCTGTTCATGGTGTCATCCTAGGTTAGGACGTTGGTGGTGGCACCGACAGTTAATCTGTGTGAGAAGAAAAGGATTGTGAGAGTTTGTAGCTAGGTGCAGTCATGCTTCCAACCTGGTGGGTAGGTGCTAATCATTTGGGCATTTATATGGAGGTTAGTGTCAAAGACAAGGCATGATTTTTCCCACATGACATTATGAAAGTAGAACATGACCCTGTCACCTCGCATGAAGCGAGGATTATAGCAAATGAATTCATAACCATTGCAACCACGAACATGATCTCTATAAGAAGTTTGACACTTAGGACCACGATCTACAAAACAGACCTTGGATTTTTCATCTTTAGGTATTCCCTGAGGGAGCTCGAGTGGGTATTGCAATTCTTTGGGAAAGAAAAATTTATAACATAATGATCCATTTTAGACAAGACAGACTCTGAAGGTTTCACTATAGGGTGTAGGTCAATGTTACAATTATTATAAAACTCCGAAATGCTATTCCGTTTTTGATAAAATCACTTACAAATACTAATGATCCTTATGAATTTGTATTTAGGCATGCTAGCCATGAAGGAATCTACTAGGTTGTATATAAAATGGTTAATAATCCCATAGATATTTCAACTTTCCTTCACCAACAAATCAGGGGCGTATTGAATTAGTGGTTCATCACCACACAACTTCGTTGAGGGGTGAAATTTAAGAGGCATCCCAAGCGTTGTTGCAGAGATGGAAAGATTATGATAATGTAATAAACATCCAAATACTTTGTTCTCTGATGGATACTTTTAGACTAAATGTTAGAGTTGAAAATCATGCTACAACAGTCTTTGGTTAGTTATTTACAGACCCAGAGAGAGAAATCAAAGGTAAGGGGGTTGGAGAAATAGTGGAATTATAGTGATGTGATGGCGAGTAATGTTGCATGAGAGGAGTGTGACATCTCCTCTTATTCATCCTCAACGAAAACATAGGAATTAGTATCTCTCATCAATCAATGAATAAGCGTTAGGGTCTTCACAACGACAATCCAGTATTTTGTTTGCCGTAAATATTTTTCAACCACACATTTTAGTCATGATTGTGACCGATTAGAGTTTGTTTTAGACAACGTGGTGAGAACATGTTTTTCCTTGACAGGACTATAATTATGTTTAGTGGCTTTCAAAACTGCTTCATCAATGAAAGCCATAGGGCTCTTCAACTTGGAAAACCTTATAGAAGCAATGTCCTTGATCGCCTCAACTAATTTTTTCCATTGCGAATCCATCTCCCATGCTTTCAGCCTATCTTCTTCCTCCACTTCCATTCCCAGGAACGCTCTTTATACACAAAATACATACCAAATAAATTACACTAATGCCAAAGGCTACAAATTCCTTTCCCATTTTGGTGCTTCAAGTCAACAGAAAAATAGACTAACTGATGATATATTCCCTAATATGTATAACACACATTTCATTATTCGAAAACTTAAACATAATCCATTACAACTTCCCACTGACATATTGTTAAGATTTGCAATATTGAAATGTATGGCAACCATCCCAACCAATGTACACAATTCTTTTACAACTCAAGTTTCATCCACTTCAATAATTGAAAGTTGTCAATGTGCATGCTAAGATTTCCTAAAATTTTCTTATTATTGTACATAATTAATTCACAAGTAATTTGCATTATACTTTCGATGCCTTGAATCAGATGATTCTCTTGTATTAGGTTGAGCTGAGAAGAACGATGCTTCAGAATTTAAAAAATATGTTTTTTTTTTTTTTTTTTTTTTTTTTTTTTTTTTTTTCACAACAACACAAATATAGCAGTATAGAAAATCCAGATGAAAAACCAAGCATAGCCATAACAGGACCTCTGAGCTTTACCGACTCTGCAATGTTTAGATTTATCAAGACTCTGAGAGAATGGATAATAAAACCATGATTGTCACCCGCTCTAATACCATTGATCCGAATCTTTGGGGTTAAGACCCATGAACCATGAATGTTGAGAGAGGAGGAAAGAAACATAAACATTTACCAATAAACTAATCACAAAAAATTGAACAGAAAATACCAACATTGAATACCTCACAACATATGAAGGAAGCCAATTCTTTATTATATGGAGAAATCCTCTGTAGCTAAATCATGGTGGATGAATACGACTTTTTACAAAGTGAGGCTTGTTGTTTATAGTCTTCTTGAGTTACAATACCATGGGTGGATGCCACTTTCCATTTAGATTAGAGATGGAGTCCACTACTTGGGTGGTTCATCAACTACTCTCTAGTAGTAAGCACCCATGACTCACTTACTCTCTGATCTCAAAACATAGGGCTTCACCCAAACTCAAGTAATAAGTGTGTTTCTTAGTTTTAAAGAATTGAACTTACCGTAAGAATGGTTTAATATCCAACTGGAAAGCACCTAGTGGTTTGTTTAATTGTTTGGCAGGCACTAATTGGTTTAACAGACAAGGTAAACACTCAGTGGTGTAAGAGCCAAACCACAAGCACTTGGTGGTTTAGTAGATAAGGAACCCACTCAGTGGTGTGTTTAATTGTTCGGTAGGCACTAAGTGGTTTAATAGACAAGGCAAGCACATAGTGGTGTAACAACCAAACCACAAGCACTGAGTGGTTTAACAGACAAGGAAAACACTCAATGGTGTTTTTAATTGTTTGACATGAACTAAGTGGTTTAATAGATAAGGTAAACACTTAGTGGTGTAACATCTAAACCACAAGCATTGAGTGGTTTAGCAGACAAGGCAAGCACTCAGTGGTGTGTTTAATTGTTCGGAAGACACTAAGTGGTTTAACAGATAAGGAAAACACCCAATGGTGTGTTTAATTATTCAGCAAGCACTAAGTGGTTTAACATTCAAGGCAAGAACTTAGTTGTGTAACAACCAAATCAAAAGCATTGAGTGGTTTAATAGACAAGGGAAACACTTAATGGTGTGTTTAATTGTTCAAATGCACACTAGAAACACTGACTCACACAAGGAATTCAATGGCCTCAAAGAAGTAACAATAGTTAACACCCAAGGTCACAGGGTACAAGCCCAAGGTCACAAGGCTTTTGAACCTAGAAGGAGAAGAAGAATCCAATTCCATTGGAAACAAAAAACAATGAATTGTCAACCAACTGACTTCTATTCCAATAGTTGGACCAAACCATCACACTAACTCCAGTGAACGAACCCCAAATTTACTGCTATGGTGTGTATATGTAGGATTTCACCTGCATCCCTTCACACAATTGAGATAACACCATTTTTCTCTTCGGTGCCTTTCCTCCTAGGTGGTCTCCTCGATTTGTAATGGGGGAATGGGGCATGAGCACCGCTTGCCCCTTCACAGTCCCAATCCAATCTTATCAAGACTGTGACTGCACTCTATCAACTAATCTTAGCCCCAGTCACATCACATTAAACCTGTCATACAATGGTATCTGTCATCTACAAGCAATTCCTGCATTTAATTCAACATGATATGGGTCATGTCTTTTCAAACTAGGTGAGAAAGAAAGCAGCTTTAGAAAAAACCAGTAAGCAAGAAAGCTTCCTTCAAACCAAGGATTCATAAGGTTTTCCCTTATATATTTATGTTAATTAATTAATTTTAAATTATAATTGTCAGATATTTCATTAGAGGTTCAACCAGTCATGACTCTCTCCATGCTAGTGTGGAAATCACAATTATCATTACAATAATCAAGGGTAGAATAGGGGGATGTTACAAATTCTAACCCCTTAAAATAACACCATCTTCGATGTTCTATCATGTAAAACAAAAAAAATTGAGCCTTATAGCTACAACTCTTTACATCAAAGACATTTTTCTATGTCTTGAATCATTATGTATGGTCATGTTGTTGATTGTCTTCTAGGCTTCTAGAGGGAACAAACTAAACTCATTGCTTTCTGGGACACACCCAATGCATTTATGGTCCCATTGAGACATGACTCCATGAAAAATATTTCACTCAAGTTTCCCCTTCTTTACAATCACACACCTTCCAAGCTCACGCATTCTCTTCTCTACCTCACAAGTCCCTCAAGCAATCCATTACTTGGGAAGGTGTACTCAAAATTTTCAAATCAAAATTTTCAGCCTAACATTGCTTCATTTATAAGTAATGTCTCATAAGTATGAGAATTTTAATCATGTTGTTGGGATCCCTTGCAGGTGGTGTTATTTTGTCATGGTGGTTTCTATCTTGCACCCATTCAAAACTCTTCTTGCAATCTAACCTTTTAACCAACCAAAAAATTGTGAGTATTCATACATACATTCTTTTCATTTCAAATATTCACAACATCCTAAAGTGATCTCAAAATTATTGCACATATAACAATTCTATCAACCCATCTAATTTCAAATTGATTGAAATGAAACTATCATAGCATCATATGTGTGCATCACATTTATTCTAAGCATTTCATAATGCAATCAAACATTTATTACTTGAGGCTAAAGAGCTAAAACTGATAGTTGGGCATCTTTAAATTCATGGGTAATTAGTTTCCACTTTGGTTTTGCATGCATTGCAAAAGTGATTGAAATATTTTGTACAAAAGGCTACATGTCTTAACCATAACATTTCTTGGGCATCCATACAATACATGAATTAATTTTGAAATAACAAATATCAAATTAAGTTGAAAGGAATTCTTGTCCAATTCCTTTCCTTCACCTTTTTACCTTAGCTTATTGCTTGCATCACTTACTTGGTTAACATTACCAACACTTTCATCTAAAGCCTTTTGAAGGGAGCTATCTAGCTTGCAGCATATATGTTGTTGCAATATTGAACAATTCTTGTGCGTATTCATCTTGAAAAGCATGTGCTGTACATGCACATATTCCATGTTATTCATATGCTATTATTTTTAGAGTCAACTTTTAGATACCATTGTTTTCAAATATTTACATGATTAGGCTCATAAGCCCAAGCATGTCACATGCACACTAAAAGAGGTAGTTAACTAGCAAGAGATCATTCTTTCATACTCCCTTGAAGGATATTCTGCATGTGGTACCAACTTGATCTTCTAATGCCACCCCAACTTTCCTCTTCTTAACGCAAGTTCTTAGATTCTAAGCCTCAGTACTTAATTACAATAATCTTGCATGTAACCATAGTTATGTGTCCAGAAGAGAACTGAGAAAAACACTAAGGTCATTGGCTTGTCAAACTCGTTATCGCACTGCATATTTGAATGGTGTTGATTGCACACTAGCCAATCGACGACTTTTAGGAGCTTGTGCCTTTCTGAAGATTAACGCATGAGAGACAAAGAAACCACTTCACTAAACCTCTAGAGTATGTGGACAATGAAGATCTATTACGAAGATCCTAGTATAATTCCATAAATAATTATTTAACACCCCCCCCCCCCACAACACCCATGTAATCTGCTCTTGGTTGTTGTCAATTGATGTCCTTTCCCTAATAGAAAAATCCCATGCACTATCAATTGGTCGAGCGCTCGATTTGAGACTTGACTTCGACCTCCTTGCCTCTATAATCATTGATCAAACTTGTAAACAAGCTAAGTGGATGCAAAAAATATACACACCTCCTATGCAATGATGGTTCTTAACAAACAATCTTTTCAATGAAAATGACATCATTATACCTTTATCTCAACTTTTCATTTTCACATATTCATAAAATATAAAATATATATCAGCCAAGCACTAGCACAATTTTAGTTAAGGGGATTCCCTTCTTATGCCATTTTTACAATTGTAATATTGCAAACTAGCTGGTCCATGTGGACCCAGATAGGCCTTCTTTACTAATCCTTATGCTCTTCTACCCTCTAGTGTAGTTTATCATATGCACATAATTTGATGAGGGTCTTGGACTTCTAGTTGGGTTTTATTTAGATCCTTTCCATGAGATTATTTCCTTTCCCACACCCAATGAATCAAACCAAGACCAAACCACAAAGGGAACAAAGAGAAAAATGAAAAACAAGGAAAAACAATAACAACACATGACAGACAACACAAAGCATGGCCATGCTCAATATCAACAAAACATAAACATGTAGGAAACGACAAACAAAGAATTACAAAACATCTCAATTCACAACACATCCAACATTCTATATTTACTTTGAAAAAAGCACTTAATACATGCACAACATGTTAATCAAAGTCTTCATTGAGGTCTACAACAACTTTAAGATCCCAAATTCTTTCTAAATGGTTAAAGAGAAATTTTTCAGTATCTTAGAGAGCTCATGGGGATGCTCCCTCATTTATCTTCCTCCTTGATCTACTTCCCATGTGTTGTCACACACATACATAACTATTAATTATGCCAAGCATAAACATATTAACTCATTACCTTGTCATGTCAACACTAAGCATGATGATTTGAGGTGTGCTAACCTGATGTTATTCACGCATTGAAAACCCATGTTAGCTACATAAATGAAATACATGTAAGAATTTTATCGAGTTTAGCAATCCAATTAGCTATAAATCCAAGGAAAATTAACACATGCAATAATTAAACTTCTTGTATTAAATTTGTACACGAGCCTCTTTAGGTTCAATGTTGAAACTCAACTCTGATAATGACACTTTGTATCAAATCTTCTAACTTTTTCATTCAAGGCCCATTCAGTTCAAGTGTTCAACTTGGGCTCTGTTACCACTTTGTAATGCTTCCTCCCGCCTCCTTATTCTACTTCAGGTTGTGGGTACCAAGGTCTATTATGAAGATGGGGTTGTAAAAGTCCTATTTTTACAACTTATTCAAATCTCAAAATAAATACCACTGTCACATTCATCTCGTTAAAAGCCTTTTGAGGATATAAATTCTATCTCAATTTGACTCCTGGATTGAAAGTTATGTCTTCTTAAACTTTTGCCAATCAAATAAGGCCACATTAGCATTAGGCTACCATGTGACACCCACATGTGCCCCTTATTGAACTGCCACATCAACTTGACTCTAATCCATGTTATTATGGTATTGCCACATTATCTTGAGCATAGGGTCATAGACCCCCCACCCCCATGTGTTTGCGGGGCTTTCCCCATTATATACATTTTTCGTCAAGGTCAAATTCCAATGGGGTACTGTTGATGGTGCTGGACCAGCCAACATGTCAGGGGATTTCCTTAGTAAGAAATCCCAACTAGACCTCAGACCGTTTGGAGTAGGAGTCCCAGCAGTGGGTAGTACAATATTGTTTTTGTTATGTAGAATTCTTCTTGAATGTGTACAAAAAGAAATGACTTTAGGCCATGGATGACAAACAAACCTAACAATAAAAATGGATGTTAAACAGTGTAGATCTGCAACAAACGATAGAAACAAAACTTGCCAAAGCCCTAATCTATGCCACAGACATAGTTAAACAACCAGATGGAATAGTAAAATAAGCGCAAATAACTCCAATAATCCAATGAAAACCAGATATATAAAGAATATATTTTATTAAACAACACCTGTGAAGGGAACAAATAATGTTACCAACCCCCTTCTATGGGATGGGTTCTTGGCTATCCTCAATGTCTTTAGCTTTTGTAGAGTCTCTCTCCTCCATAATGTGTAAAACCTAGAAAACAAAATGTTTGAGCTCAATGAGAACTCAAATGAAAAAGAAGATGGTGTGTGACAGTGATAATAATTAGAGCTGCAACAATGAAAATAATCGAAAGTGACGAATGAATGAAAAACCCTTCTATTTGTTAACACCCAGGTTGTTCCCTTTGACTCCCAAGGGAATATGGCCGGGGTAACCACTAACCAATCTTTGGATTACAGCTTCTAGCCCGACTGTAATCAGAGAGGGCTCTCTCTTTAAGGTTTGTCTCTGTTCTGTGGAGATTTTAGGCTAGTTATGAAGTAAGGGTTTTGGTTTATGTTTGGTTGGAAGGATGTCTTTTTGTACCTAAAGTGGAAATCTGCAGATAATGTTAGTCCATTGGGCAATGGAGTCTGTGGCTACTGGTTTATTGAAATCTTGAGTTTGAGCAGCTGGAATTACAGGGCCATTTAAATACTTCACAAAACAAACTTGAAATTATGATGGTGAAATGTAAACAACCAGTGAAAAGCAATTAAGAATTTTCCACTAAGCTGGGGTGTGGGAAAGAGATATATTCCTCAGGAGAAAACATGAATTCCTGAAACAATAATCACTGTGAAAGATATAGCGTGAAAGGGTAGCAATTAAGAATTACACCTTTATTACTATAACTGAAGAAAACAGTTAAAATAGCTTAGATTGAGTTCAGGGTAATCTGTGATTAAATCCTGGAACTATTATTTTTCCTTGCCATTAACTGTAAAGCACAGAAGCATGAAAGAGATATGAAAAGATAATAAAACACATAACAAAGAGTTGTAGGGAAAACGTATTGTGCCATGAAATACGCAGGAATCCTGTAACTTTCAACTGAACAACACAATGCATCAAACAACACAGAGCTTTGGAAATTCCACCACCTTTGTATTACTTCTCTGAGAATTTACAGTAAAAGAACTCTAGAAAAGATATCAACAACATCCAACCCCTGCAAACTCATGCGAGGGGGAATATATAGAAATGTTTCATACAAAATATCTCAGGCATTAAGTCATCTGAGAAATAAATATCTTCACCAACTCGTACAGGAAATAGCAGATAAGAAGTTATTGCAACTTTCAATACAACATAAATGCTCTTTAATTATGTCAGAAGATTTCGACCTTTGGAGGTCACTGAGTCGGTTGAACGCTTTGTTATAACTGATGAATGACATGTCTTTGCAGCTCTGTCCTCCTGTAGCTTTTTGGCCCTGTCACCTATGACTGTCAGTGCTGCTGTGGTGGCCGAATGGTTTCGCTGAGTTGGCTCAGCCTCTTTTCTTCATTCATGCTGATATGTCAAAATTTTCCTGTGCATGACAACTTACATATTTCAAATGGAAAAAACTTGATTACTGGCTCTGGTTTAGTAGTAATTGTATTAATCCATTCCAGACTTCCTGTGTGGGCAGTTGATGTCTTAAAATTGCCTCTATAGTCTCATCCGCCTCTGTATATTTATAGAAATTGGGAGGCGCATCAAACAAGTGATTGATTTCATTCATGATAAAAAATAAGCTCTCTACCCTGTTGTAGAGAGTCTGTCCTGATGCTGGCCCTGATTCTACTGAAGTGCTGGGCTTTTCTGAAATCTGATTAGTAGCAAAGGTGTTGACCCTCTTGGCATAATTTTCATGGGAAAGTAGTCTTCCTGAGGTGCCCATTAAGCTAGGAAGACCTCTGTTCTGCAATGCTATGAATTTGTCCATGAATTTATTAATGTCTGTCTGCATATCCTGGCTTCTTCTCTCTAATGTCTATACCAGGTTTCTTAGTGTCAGGACCCTTTTGACCATCGAAATGGTCTCAGTCCTGTTGGCAATTCCCATTTTGACCAGCCGAGAACTTGTTCTGTAATTGAGCACATTAATCATTCTGGTGGCAGCCTCAGGCATACTGCCTAGAGATGCCCTTGCTCTTTGGATTTCCTTATGTGCTTTTCCAATGAGCTCCATCTGCTCATGAATAGCCTCAATATATTCCCACTGGTCTGTGATGGATTGGCCAATATTGGCCCATAGGACTCTCTTGAGCTCAGCTGTTACTTTATCAAGTGTGAGCTCTTTCTCTAGCTAATTTATCCTCCTTTTGAGAGTCTTTATCTCTCTTTCTCTCTCAGCTACGTTTTGCTTGGGTTTATCATATTTTTCACTGAGCTTAGCCAAAGTTTCTTTGGCTTGACTCAGCTCTGTCATTTGGGCCTCCAAGACCTGAATTTCATTCCTGAGCTTCTGCATATCAAGACTTTCAGCCTACTATGTTGTTGGTGCTGAGGTAGAGGGTGTTGCCTGCTCTTTCTGCTGAATGGGAGGGGGAGTGGTTTGAGGAGCTTCTTCTAGATTGATTGTTTCTGGAGGGGGCTAAGAAGTTTGGCCTACCTCTTTCTGTTGCAATGCTGCCTGAAGTGCAGCCTCTGATTCCTCCAACTTTCCTTTTGTTTGGATGAGCTGTTTATACAGTGACACCAGCATAGCTGCTGCATCCTTGTCATGTCTCAGCTAGGCAACTTCTTCTGTTTGGGGATGAAGAGTTGCTGGGATCTTGATCATCTTACTTAATGATGCCACATCTCCATCCCTTAGCTTCAACATCTCCTGCACAACTTTGACATCCTTAGGATCATTCCCAAGCTCTATTATGATGTCCTCCAAATCTTTGATCCTATTGTCCTTTGCCTGAGAGGATGCTCTTTCCAACTCAAGTTGTGCAGTTGTATTATTTAGGCTATTTTCTAGCCTATAGTTCACCAATGTTTTATCTACCAAGGAGGCATATACCATCTCACCCGTTTTCTTATGTAATTCAATCTGATCCATCGGGTGGATGTCCTTGGTAAGGACCTCAAGGTTGGTCCTGATGTAGTCTGCAGCTGTCTGTGGCTGCTGCACGACTGGCATGAAGTGGCTCATAATCATCTTGCCCTCATGGACATCATAGGCAGACATAAGTCTTTGCTGGTTGGTGGGAGCCATTTTCAACAAATGATTATATAATTGTATCCTTATGGGATCATTCCTTTTCTTTATGTCAATGAACTATTTCTTGATGCTCAGTTCACCTCCTCTTTGTTGGCTTGAGGAGCTAACTTCTCCTCCTATTGCCCTCTCTTGTTCCTGCTGGAAGGAACTTGCAGAGGCCTCCATGCTAGGTGGGCCCATGCCCAAAGATTGCCCTATTGGCATTTCTTCCTCTGAAAAGGGATTCAATCTTTGCCTCTCTTCCCCTTGAGTTGTTGATGTTGTGAGGGGAGTCTCTCTGTCCCTTTTCCTGCTTATGTCCTCCTTTTGTGGGGTTTGAAGGACTGAAGCTTCAGCTCTTGTTTCTTGGCTTGGAGGCACAATTTGTGGTGCCTGCTGCTCAGTGACCATTGGGGCCTCTGCTGTTTGCTCTTCTTGCATTGGCTGTTCCTTTTCTTGCTGCTGTACCTGTTGTTTTTGCTGTGCTCCCTGCTATTGTACCTGTTCCTGAATCGGCTGCTCTAGCTCCATTTCTTTTTCCTTGCCTTTGCTAGAGGTTTGATCTGTGGCTTTGATTGCCTTCTAATGTGCTGTGGAGGATGAGGCAGTTGCTCCCACTTTAGTGCTTGGAAGAGAAAATACTTGTGCAGAAAGCTCTAAGTCAGCCATCTTTAGGAGATTTCTTCGTGCTCTTTCATTTAATTATTCTTGTGTGACAGGTTCCTCTAAGGTGCCTCTCTTCCATTTTGTTTTATTTGCATATTTCTCTATGTGAGGCAACCTCATATGATCATAACTGGACAGCCTATACTTGACCCTTCTTAAGGTTATGAAGTGATTGGGGTCATAAGGTTTCTAGAGGAAACTAGTCTTTAGGCCAAGGCCTTCTACCATTATGTCTGCCCCTTGCCAGCCTTCCTCCCTTTTGTTAATAACAAAGTGGCCCAATTGGTTTTTTACCTTCAACTATGCTTTCTTACCTTTGCCTGAAAAGTTCTTCACATTAGCATTCCCAAACTGCCTGAAGTATTCAAGGGAAAACAATCTCATAGGCACATATTTGGGCAGTCTGTATGCCGGTAACTCACAACCGTATATTCTAATAACGGTGTGATTTTGGTAAAAATACCAATCCCCAATGTTGTATACCTTGGACAACTGAAGGATCCTCTGCATCTCATCGGTTAGTCTTGGAGGAGGTGAGCTCGGGAATAGAGACATCGCTGGGTGGATGAAAAGGTCTATAAACTCACAGTAGGTGTATGGAGAATAGGATGTGCAGTGAAAAGCTGAGGTCCAATACACTACTGACCTTGGATTTCCTTGTGCATCCACTGTTTTCATAGCAAAAGAAAATTTCTCATGCTGATAGTATAAAATCAAGTGGTAGATGTAGGAGGAGTATTTGAACACCCTTTCCCTTGATAGGTTCATCAATTGCTCATGCATTTTGTCTGATATGTAGGTGGAATAGTCATAGCAGATTGGAGTTTTGCCAGGGGAAAACATGAGCATCATAACAGTACAATTTCATCAATATACTCAATTGAGTTATAACCCAGAATGGGACTGATCATATCTGCAAGGTCCCTGCCCAATGGGTTGAGGTAAACATGAGAAATGGGAGGGTACTGCACAGTATCAGATTTAATATATAGTTGGTTAAGCTTGGTGATCTCAGCGTCTGTCAACATCTCAGCTCCTTGATTTATCAGATAATACAAAGATAGGAGAACCAATTTCTTCTCAGTTTTGAATTGCAACATTTCTCTGATGGCGTTAAGGGTAATATAGAAAACAACTGAGCCTAAAGGGTCAAGCACAACCCTCTGAGTGGCATCATAACCATCAGCACATAGGTGAATTAGGTCAGGAAATTGATTGACCTGAGGAAGCTTGAAGATTGGGAGGAAGGAATCCCAAATGCCCAATACATCTGTTCCAGTTTCATGTTTAGCCTTTAGTTCATTTAACAGGTCGATGTGGAACTTGCTTTTCATTAGAAATTCCTCTGAGATTTGATAATCCAAATCTGCTAATGCCTTCCACTCCAATTCTCTCAGAGGGGCATTTAAAGGGGTAACATTGAGGGCCACAGGTGCTACTGGTGTATCCATGCTTACTTTAGAACTCTGTTTATATGTGAATTAGTGCTACTGTGCAGAGTAATAGAACAGAGTTTTTCTTGAAAGGAGAGGTGTTTTATTGAGAAACATAGGACAAAGGGTAAACTGCAGCAATTGAAATACTATACAAGGCACTTAAAAAAGGCAAATATTTGTCCTTAACAGACTCTTTCACGGTAATTATGTGTAGTTCGGGTTCCCTGTTCACGATTGCGCGAACAGAATGCAGTTTTTGTGAAAGCTTTGGTAATAAGGCTTAGCTGGTGAATTTCGACCTTATAACTTCAAATGGGAACTAGGCACAGGGGATTTGTTGGTGAATTATGTGTTTTTCATGTGTTTTAAGTTAATTTCGGCTATTTACAGACAAAACCAGGCGCAGATAGGATTCACAGGGATAAATACCTGGTAAAATGACAGTTCGGGTCAGAAATGCAGGTGGGTTGGTGCGCCGATGGTCTCCAGGTTGAAATCAGCAGGTTGGCGTGAGCTTGGATGTAAAATACATGCAGAAGACAACATAGACGTTTTTGCAAAAATGCAAAAAACGCGAAAATTTGGCCAAAATATGGATTTTTTGGAACATTGGCGCCTTTTTCGGATGACGTCAGCATGACGTCATTGGGTGGGGTTAGGGTCGGATGACGTCAGCATGACGTCATCAGGTGACGTGGCGGCTTAAGAGTGGTCCACGGGGATGGTGAGGTGGCGGACAGGTGGAGCAATGGCGGACGTTGGCGCCGACGCGGCGATGACGTAGCAGTGACGCTGGCAAGGCGGATTGGCAGAGACCGGACCGTAGGCGGTATGATATCGCACCACTTTTCATACGTAAGTTGAGTTGTGAGAGGGGGCTCCGATACACTGTGGGGGCGACGCGTGGCCGAGGACTGACGTCACCCTCTGACAGATATCGGAAGCTATCTCACGGACGTCGGGGCTGGTCCGATATCCATGTGAGCCGTTGGATGAAAAGCGCCCGATCGGACGGTCGACGGGTCCATGACTTGACTGGACGATACGGCGTCGGGCAGGCAATAAAATATTGTTTTTTCACGAAATTTGTGCCTGGCAGGACCTTTAGAATATCGGCGAACTTGCATGGTTTTTCCAATGCTTTCTTTATAAAATCGCGCAAAGCTCCAAAACTTTGGATAAGTCGGAAAAGTGGGTTTTTGATGTATTTTTGCCTTTTGAGCGGGTTAGGGGTGAAAATGGGTTTTTTACAAGCTTTTTTAAGTAAATGAAGGGTTGAATGGGTAAATGAATTCTGAAGGAGGAAAAAAGGTAAGGCTTGGGTTCTTAAACTGACCAGATGTCAATTTGATTCCCTAGTAGTGAACATATGGCTATAATGCCAAGGGGGGGATATTTATATAATGCTTGGGGTTTATACACCATGGTGTTATAATAGTAGGGAAAAGGTGACATAGGGATTTAGATAATAGAAATTAGGGGTTAATATGGAGGGAGAAGGTGAATGAGGAGTGATATCACTAAGTTTATTTGAAAACTACTTAGCTTAGGGAGTAGATCAAAATGAAAAGAATTTTGCATAAGAAATGTGGCTCTTAAAGGAAACCAGAACCAACATAAAAACCTTGAATTCTTTCACAAATGCAACTGGTGTAGGGATGTTAGTAATGAGTGTAAAATAAGGAAAAAAGGAAGTTAGACATGCTCCATTGTGTTTTTTTCCTTATATTGACCAGCAATATTCAGTTTGAAAGGAATACCACTTCTGCAACCCCATCTACCTACCCATCTACTTGCCTAACATTTTTTTGTT
Source organism: Pinus taeda (assembly GCA_000404065.3). Lineage (NCBI taxonomy): Eukaryota > Viridiplantae > Streptophyta > Pinopsida > Pinales > Pinaceae > Pinus > Pinus taeda. Next base: position 81,743 of record APFE030756144.1, read on the forward strand.
TCTTCTTGGAGGGTGCACTTGGACTTGCAGACCCTTACGTTCCTTTTCTTTTCCATTGGATTTTCTTTTGATTGCCTATTTAGCACTACCCTTATTGCTTCCAAGGCCCAAGATTAAGCATTTGGGAACCTTAGTTTCTCTGCCTAACTATTGGTCTGCCAAGATTAAATATATTGGACAGACTTCTTTCTCTATTCTACAACAAAAATTGAAACATGGCATGATCCAGATTAGACTGTTGAACCATCCATCAAAATTTAGTAAACATGAAGGCATGTACATACCTTGCCTTGTCTTGGAAATATGGGATCTTTGTATCAGCAACGCAGAGCATATTTGGCATTTGAATTTGCCAATCATGAAATATGAAACCTATTGGTATAGGTATCCAATAGTGGCTCCACATGGGGATGGTTTTTCTTCTTGAAAGACCAAGAACAGCAGGTCAGAATTCCTTGGCACTTTGACTATTCTTTCAAAACTTGGAGTTTTTCTTTCTTGAAACCTCAAAATTGTAGACTGTCATTTTTATAGAACTTGCTGAACTACAGCCTTTTCCTGCTTCTACAAGATTCTTGAAACTAAGTTATTCACATGCTTAAAGAGAACACTATATACAGTAAATTATGTGCAAGGGATCAGCCATGCTATATTCATGGAAGGTAGTCAAAATAGTGCTTCAACATCCTGCCATTCACAGGACCTTCATCCAAATCAGTTTCATTAAGATTCTTAAGAAAGTAAGTATTGTTTCCTTGTACTGCTTGGATGATAAATGGTCCTCTCCAAAGGGAATCAAATTTTCCATGTTTTCCTTTATTTTCCCTTCTTGAATCCCACTTCAGAACTTTGTTACCCATGTTGAAATCCTCAGCCTTAGTCCTTCTGTCAAAAGCTTTCTTCAGCTTCTCCTGTAAGATTTGAACTCTGTTATAAACTTGGTCTCTAGTTTGCTGTAAACATATAATTTTATTCACCCTCCTTTGCATATCATTTGGCTCAGCTTGACTTTCTTGCAGTAGTTTCATAACAGGGATACCTAGTGATGAAGGAAATTTGGATTCTAATCCATAGACTAACTCATATGGGCTGACCCCAATTGATCTCTTGGTTGTTAGTCTATCTGCCCATAAGGCATTCACAAGTTTCTTATGCCAATTCTTTTTGTTTTCTTCCAATACCTTCTTTATCATGTTTACAAGGCTTTTATTTGATGATTCAGCAAGGCCATTTCCTTGGGGATAGTATGCAGTGGAATGGCCCAAAGTAATGTGGAATTTGTGGAAGAAGCTTACCATTTTCTTAGATCTAAAAGCAGCAGCATTGTCTGTTATTATCTTATCAGGACATCCAAATCTAGCAAGGATATTGGTCTCAAGAAACTGAATGATAGTGGAGTCATTTGCCTGTCTACATGGGATTGCCTCAATCCATTTAGTGAAGTAGTCTGTAGCTGTTAGAATCCATCTATTTTGGCATGAAGATGAGTGATTAATTTCTCCAATGAAATCCAAGCCCCATTGCTAAAATGGTCTCTCTGTTGTAATAGGCCTTAAAGGGAGTGACAGTAACTTTCTCTTTCCCTCAAACACTTGACATTTATGACATGAAGTGGTAAATTTCTTCATATCAGAGAAAACAGTAGGCCAATAGTAACCAACTCTCAGTATCTTATCTACAGTGGACTTCCAATACAAATGTCCACCACAATCACCTGCATGAATTCTTCCATGATTTTGTTATCC
>APFE030756144.1:95487-125022 GCA_000404065.3 Pinus taeda
ATTTCAGAGAGCACATTCAGCCTAGTGCTGCCATGCATTTTTGCACATTTTGTATTACAACTCTTTTCTTGGACTCATACATAACCCTTCAGATTAAACTAAGTAGTCCAAGGGACCTTGGGATGTGAATCCCAACGGTCACCATATTGTACTATAAATGTACATCTATTGTTAATAAAAATGTAATGCATGCTTTATCTTTCCTATTGTTTTTGCTCACCATGTGTGTTTAACAACACTCAATTTGGGTTTAAAATGAGTTTGTGGTGTACATTTTTTGCGAGATGGAAGATGAAACCTAGCAAAATTTGATTTCAAGATATATTTCAAACTATAAACCCATTGGCTGCGAATTTTGAAACATAAATGCACTAAGGTATGATGAATGAAAATATTAAAGTTCAAGCAATTCCAATTCATATTTTACAAGAAATCGGTTGCAGGTAACCTACAACAATTTCTCATTATTATGGGGATTTATGCATCCGTTGGCTAAGTTTTTTGGTGAGTAGATGCATAAGGGTAATGGTAACAACCTCATTAAATTGCATACGAAACCAATTTGTGATTTGAGAGATAATGACTAGACAAGTTTGCTAGAGGAAGTCAATTTCCAAAATTAAGTGAATTCATAAATTTTGCTCATAAATTAGTATTTCCTGACATATTTTTCCTATGGATAAGTACATTTGAAGCATTATGAGATTATTGATGTCAAGTGGTTTTGCATATCAATATTATGGTAATTTGCACAAACTATTTTCATGCACATGGGTTTATTCTTCAAGTATGAGATTCTTTGTTGTAGTGAAGATAAGAGTAAAAGGTGAAGCATTACCACACAAGGAATAACACTCACAAATTTGTGGTTTCCATACAAGAAGCAACCACAAAATTTTATTGCTACTCAAATACTTTTCGTAGAAAAAATATTCAACCACATAGTTCAAGAGAATTAAATAAAAGAGGAAATGCAACATCTTCAATTTAGGGGAAATGTTGGGTCACCAAAATGCCATTTTTTAACCAACCTTTTCCTTGATTTTTAACCATTTTCTAGTTGTATGTAACCTTGAATTAATACCATGTTAATGATATATGTGGGATTATGTTCTACATTTTCCAATGCATTTATTTATGTATTTTTTAAGGGAACTTATAATTAAATATTAGAAAAATAACACTTTTTCACTTATATTTGAAAGTTGGGAGAGCTTTGTGATGGTTTTAGTCATATTTAAAGAACTCATAATGAAAATTTTTACCACTAAGGTTCAAATTCGAATTTCATATTCAACCTTCGAAGATTTGGGAAGATCACTCAAGTATTTTGCATAGAGAATAATCATGGAAGATTTTATATCAAATATTTTAGAGAGATTTGTGGAGAGATCTTTAGAGATATTAATTTCTAGTTATTAGAAATTGGTTGTAACCACATGATAAATTTGTGTAATAAGCAACGATTTTTGGATCTGAATTTGTTATTAATTGCCTTAGTTTTTCTTGTATAAATAAAAGTGTATTATCTAGTTCAAAAGGACTCTTAGAGCATATGTCTATATTATGATGAATAAATAAAAATTCTTATATTTATTTCATGTAGTTCATATTTATGATTTCTTATGAAGAATATAATATCTTGTCTAAGCATAGTATTGAAGTTTCATAGGCAACAAGGAACCTTGCAGTGAGGATCCACTACGTAGGGACTCTCATTTTGATTCATTTTAGTTTAAGTTTCGATTTATTTATTTAAATTATGAATTTAATTCATGTTGTTACAATTTAGTTTATATCTTAAAATTTAATTTATGTAGTGTGTTTAATTTATGTGAGGTGGTTTGTTTATGCAGAGTGTTTCATTTGAAGAATTTATTTATTTCTGAAGTGTTTTCTTAGTTGACTCTAGTGGATAAGATATGTGACATGATTGTCATTGTTTTTACATATCTATAGAGGCTACAACATTTCACTTGCTTGGATTAAAATTGTAATTGAGTGTACACAATTACAAAGGCCACAATGTTTCACTTGCTTAGATTAAAACTATTAATTGATTGTGAAGTGGAGTTGTGTCATAGGAAAAGTTTATCTGCTCTGGTATAATGTCATTTAATTTCATTTAGTAAACTATTTCTCTAACATATTTTGCTTGTGCTTCATAAGATTAAGAACTCTAGTATAAAATTAAATACAATTAAATTACCTAAAAATTACCTTTTTAGAGATCTTCCTTGGTATTTTGTAGGTAAATTCTTGTTAGGAATTCCCAAGGAATGTATATATCTTTCTCTATGGTGGTGTAATACTTTATTGTTCTCACAAACTCATAATGCTTAAGAATTATACACATATATTGATCTCTAAATGGTATATCTATAGCATATTTATTGCAACGACATGAATTGTCTATGGACATAAACTCAATTGTTCCCCATAATTGATTTTAAGATTGAGATTATGAGAGTGCATATAAATGGTTTAACTACATCTTGTATCTCTTTTCTTGTTCTACTTTGAAATGTTTATTTTATGTCTCATGTTACCTAAAACAATGTGTAATGGACTCAATTCCTTTGTGTCTAGTTTGAGAACTATTAAATCAAGAATGTTTTGTGCACACATGTTCCGAACATTTATATTCTAATTTATCAAAAGAATGAGCAATTTTCATGTTGAAAATTCAACAATAAAATCCCAGTTTGGCTTTGCCTTGGTCAAACTAGAGAAAATTCGAATTTCTATTTTAGCAGAAATCTTGGAGGTAGTTAATTGAGGTGAATGTCACTTGTCACTAAGTTAATTTAAATTGCGGAAGCTTGAGTTCAATGCAGTGTGTTTGTTGCTAATTTGTAGCAATCAATTTCAGTTAATTTGAGTTATTTTCAGTTTAACTAGTTCTAACTGTCAGAAGAACTAGTTGAGGTCAAGTTGTGGAAGTGGAACTTCAACCACACTTAGTGATCAACTAATTAACTGGTTAATCAACCCAAAATAATTGTTGCATGCAGAGAATTTGAGTTACCTAGTTGAGATGGATATTCCAAGGCAATGTGCTATATGTTGTAGCATATTCCAATGTGTACAGGTGGTGCATGCAGTCAGAGGAAGGAACTAAGGAAATTTCACAATTCCACAGTGGGAAATTCCATAGTAAGAGATTCAAATTTGAAGATCAGAGTTGCAAGTTTTCTTCGGGATTGAGAATATGACTTTCAATTGACTAAGGATCAAGTATTTTCTTGAGGGAATCTTGAATTATGTTGCATGGAAGGACCACATGGAGGCTGTGTTGGAGGATAATGGGATGAGGGAATTCATTGATAATTATATTCCGAAACCAACAACATCTGATGTTAAGGATATGGAATAATGGAAGAAGTGTGTTGCTAAGGTGAGGAGAAACATATTGAAGGGAGTACGAGACCATATTGTCTCAAATATCCATGGGAATGAGACTTTGTAAGCAATGTGGCAAGAACTGACAGATTTGTTCCAAAATAGTAGTGACCACAGGAAGTTGGCACAAAAGGACAAGATTTAAAATATAAATATGTAGAGGAAAGAGACCATTACATAGTACCTAAGCAGGTTCACACAATGTCGTGATGAAATTGGTCAAGTTGGTGTTACTATAGTAGAGGATGATTTGGTGAGCCTAGCCATTTTAGGCCTTCCTAAGAGCTAGCAAAACTACCAAGATTCAGTGAATGGGAGGGAGAAACTACCAAATTGGGAATGCCTATGGTCTGATTTGGTATAGGAGGAAATAAGGCAGAATATCATAGATGAAACTTCGTCCAAGGGAAAGGATAAGGAGAAATGTGCCTTGGATGGAAAGGAAAAGAAAGGGAAAGGGAAGAAATCCCAATCCAAAGCAAAATCTAGTCAAGAGGGAAAGAAGAAAGAATTGTCCAGAGTCAAGTGCTTTCACTATCATGAATTCAAGAACTATTCCATGAAGTTTCCACACAAGAAGGCAAGAAAGAAGAACTTAGGAGGAGCAGCGGGAGAAGCTTTGGCTTCATAGTTCGGGCTTGATTTTACTCTCATTGCATGCATGACCAGTACAATGATTTGGAGGAGAATCTCCAAATTCACATTGAGATGGGAGATGATGGAAGGTAAAATTCGATTGGGATTGGTACAATCAACTTTCAGAGGGAGTTGGGATCATCTCTCAAGCTCAAGGATGTGATGTTTGTTCCAGGTCTAAAGAAGAATCTTATCTCCGTTGCAGTTTTGGAAGACTGTGGTTATGATGTGATCTTCAACAAAGGAAATGAATTCTTAAGACACATAGCCTTGGAACATGTGAAGTATATCGAGGTTCATGTGAAGAACTTCTACAAGCTAGATGTGGAAGATTGTGATGCATTGAGCACAAAGGCAGAGAAGCTACAGAGATGTGATGCCGGTAAAATTTGGCATAGAAGACTTGGCCATTTGCATCATGGCACTTTGAAGATCATGCATCATATTACTATAGGTCTCCCAAAAGTAGCACTAGATTAGCATGACACATGCAAATGGTGTACCTTGTGGAAGTACACAAAAGTCACTTTCCGTGATTGGGACAACATAGCACATTCATTCCTTGAAAGGATCCACTTTGTGTTTGTGGACCTTTCTTGACATCCTCAACTTCGAGGCACAAGTATTTTGTCATATTTATTGATGACTACTCATGGAAGTGATGGATCTTCTTCATGCAGAAGAAGGATGAGAATTTATCCAAGTTCTTAGAGTTCAAGGCACTGGTGGAGAAAGAAATGGGTAAGAATGTGAAGGCTCTCATGAGCAATAATGGAGGCGAGTACGTGTTGAACGAGTTTAAAAAAATTTGTGCAAAAGAAGGAATTCAACAAGAGTTGACAACACTCCACAACCCACAACATAATGGGGTGGATGAGAGGAATAATCAAAGCATTTTGGGAGAAGCATGGGATATGTTTCATGACCAAAGGCTACCTTTTCACTTGTGGGTTGAAGCATGCAACACAATTATCTATTTGCTAAATAGGAGTCCTCATCATATTATTGGCATGATCACACCAGAGGAGGCTTTCTTAGGGAGGAATCCAGATATGTCACACTTCAAGATATTTGGAGTTTCTTTCTATTTCCATGTCTCCAAAGAATCAAGGAATAAGCTAGAGTAGACAACAAATTTTTGGGCATTTGTGGGTTACCAAAAAACTCCCTACAACTACCATGTATATTTCCATCCCTTAGTATGACAGTTGTGCAGCGGGATGTCAAATTTGATAAAGACAAAGCCATGATGTGCTATATTGAGAGGGAGCTTCATCTCCCACCAAAAGAGGATTTTTTGGCTTCAAAGGAGGAGGCATAGGATGTTGTAGAGAAGCCACAAATTAAGGAGAAGATAGTGAATACATCCACTCAAGTAGAACCATCCAGAGAAGGAAGGAAGAGAACTAGAGAAGCTGAGAGAATTGCACAAGATGCAAGGGAGAATATGGGTTTTCCTTCAAATCATTGCAGACAGAGAAGGTCACCATATCGGTACACTGACTAAATGGCTTTAATGATTGAGCTAGTAAAGACTAAGCCATCCTCTTTTGAGGAAGCAATAGAGCAACCAGTATGGGTTGCTACAATGGTGGAGGAATATGAATCCATTGTGAACAGTGTTTGGGAAGTGGTCCCAAGACAAATAAACAAATCAGTTGTGGGTTCGAAATGGGACTTCAAGGTGAACCAGGAAATAGATGAAAGCATAGAAATGTACAAAGAGATATTTGTGGCCAAGGGCTACTCTCAGGTGGAGGGGATTGACTATGAGGATATCTTTTCTCCTATAGCAAGGTACTCATCCATCAGATAAATCCTTTCTTTGGCTACACATATGGGGTGGAATATCCACCAGATGGATGTGAAAAATACATTCCTCAATGAAGTTATTGAGGAGGAGGTGTCTATTGAGCAACCATAAAGTATTCATGCTTTTGATCGAGGGTATCATGTGTGCAAACTCAAGTGAGTGTTGTATGGTCTCAAGCAAGCAACCCATTCTTGGTACACCAATATTGATAGATATCTCACCGATTTGGGCTTCACCAAAAGTTAAGCAGATGCAAACCTCTATCATATTTTGGAAGAAGGTAAATTTTTTATTATTTTTTATATGTTAATGACTTGATATTGATTGGTGATGAGTTTTTGATCAAATCTGGCAAGGAGAAGCTTGCAAGAGAGTTCAAGATGAAGGACATGGTTCTCATGCACTACTTCCTTGGATTGGAATTATGGCAAGGTGATGAGGAACTATTTATCTCTCAGGGAAAGTATGCCACCGAGATACTTCAAAGGTTCCCGATGGACATGTACAAACCCATGGAGACTCCTCTAGCAATCAACTAGAGGAAAGAGGATTCCACTTCAAGTGAGGGAGTGGATGTAACTATTTACTGACAGTTGGTGGGTTCACTCATATATCTTGTGAACACATGAACAAACATGTGTTATGCAGTCAACTAGTTGAGTCAAGCTATGGTTAGGCCAACCGAAATATTTTGGAGGGAAACTAAGCATGTTCTACAATACCTCAAAGGCACAACCTAGTTTGGACTATGTTACAAACGAACAGAGGGAGTGAACCTGTGTGGCTTCACCGATGCAGATTGGGTGGGAAGTCCATCAGACTAGAATAATAAATCAGGTGGAATTTTTAGTGTTGGGTTCAAAAAAGTTTCTTGGTACAATAGTTAGAAAATATCAGTGGCACAAAGCTCAGCAAAAGAAGAATACATGGTTGAAAGTCAAGAAACATGTGAGGCAATCTGGATGAGAAAGTTACTTGTTGGCTTGTTTGGTCAGATGATGGATCCTACTATGATTCACTGTGATAATCAAAGTTGTATAAAACTATATGATTTTTTTTCATGATCGATCCAAGCATATTGATATCTGGTATCACCATCTACGAGATTGTGTGCAGAGGCAAATTATGTTGTTGCAGTACATTTTGACAGAGGAACACAATATTTGTATTTTGACAAAGGACTTGTCAAGAGGGAAGTTTAAGTTCTACAAGTGCATGATAGGGGTGGTTGATAATCCCTTTTGTTCTGAGAGGAAGTGTTGAAAATGAAGCAAGAAAATCTCAGTTTGACTTTACCTTGGTCAAACTAGAGAAAATTCAAATTTCTATTTCTATAGAAACCTTGGAGGTGGTTAACTGAGGTGAGATGGTACTTTTCACTCTGTTAACTCAGTTAATTCGAGTTGGGGAAGCTTGAGTTCAATTCAATATTTTTGATTGCTAATTTGTAGCAATCTATTTGAGTTAATTTGATTTATTGTTAGTTTAACTAGTTCTAACTATCAAAATAACTAGTGGAGGTCAAGTTGTTGAAGTGGAACTTCAACCACACTTAGTGATCAATCAGCTAACTAATCAATCAGCCCAAAATGATTATTGCATGCAAAGAATTCAAGTTACCCAGTTGAGATGGAGATTCCAAGGAAGTGCACTATCAGTTGTAGTATATTCCAATGTGTACATGTGGTGCATGTAATAAGAGGAAGGGCCTAAGGCAATTGGGAAATTCCTAAAATAAGGGGGAAATTCTCATGGGAACAACGCAAGGAAATAGGAGCTTGGATGGCTTGAAAATTGGCTAAGTGTTGGCCCGAGTCAGTCAGTCAGGTAGAGGGATAGACTATACACTTGTATGGTGTGCTTAGGTTGGAGAAAACATATGTATTTCATTCCCATTCTCTGATTAATTCAATATAGATAGTAAGGGGTTTTGAGTAGTGTCTTTCCCCTAGATAAATCTTTCCGCATGTGTGATGTTTCCTTTTGCATGTCTATGGTTCTTGTTCAAGATGGTGAATTGACTTTTGTAGATCAGTAGAGTAGCTTCAAGTTTTTTGATTTAGTAAATTTCATGAGTAATATTGAATCTACACATTAATTTCTACATTTCAATTATTTTTCGACTAAGCAATAGTCATCACGATGTGTAATGATTTCCTCTATTGTTTATTATTTGAAAATTAAGGAAATGGATATGATACCATTTAGTTAATATAATTTGTGTCAATTACTAATGTCTCCTATTCTTATAGTACAATCCACCACCCTTTATCATTGTAACTCCAATAATACAAGGGGTATCCCTCTCTAGTTGGAAAAGGACTTAGTACATTCCAATGCTATCAAAAGAAGAATTTTTTATTTCCATTCATTTTCAACTCAATAGTGTGTCATTATAGGATAATTAAACATATTTCAAATACCTATGTGTGGTTGTAGGAGTTGGAGATGGTTGAGGGTTCTCTTTACCACACAAGCTTTTGAGGGAGTTAATGAACCACTCTAATTGATACGATCTAACCCTAGAACAATCTACCACAAGTAGCCTATCAAATGAAATGTTGTGAGGTTGATTCTTGTATTGGAGGCCTATAAAAATATGATTCAACAATTTTATTAATTTATATGTAGCTAATATAAAATCCCTAGACAATAAGAAAACCTTGTAGTGAATGTGTATGGCCCTCTCAAGTTCCTAACAACTTGGGAAGTGACCAAATTGCTAATTACAAGGGGCCAAAAATATAATATAGCTAGGAAAAAGCAACAACTCTATTATTGCAACCATTCATCTCATAAAACACCATTAGATGGACAATATGAAGCTCATAGTTGTTATAGTTATCAAAACAACTAATAAGAATTGATTTTAGGAAAAAAATCTTAATATATTCTAAAATTATCTAAATAATTCAAAAAAATGTAGTTGAGAACCACAATGCCATCACATTGTCATCACACAACAAAAAGGGATAGAATGAGCATGATATTTAGCCTAGAAACCAAAATGGGAAAACCAAAATTTGAATGAGTTTCATAATTTTTAATTTCTCAATGATATATTTCATGTTATAGGCATAAAAATCAATTTTCCTCTTTGGAGAGTTTACATTCAATTCAAATGGATTTAGTGCAACATTCCCTTCATAATTTGATCCAAGGAACCCATTCTAAAGTGTTTTGCATTAATTTATAGGAAAAAACATGCTCCAATCGGTTTAAATATAAGATTAGGCACCCTCAACTATTCAACTTCTCTAACTTTAATGCCTCTCTTCCTCTCTTTCCTTTTAACAACCCTTTAATGGTTGGTTTCTGTGATTTAGTTTTTCTTTTTTCTCATTTATTTTTATTAATTTTTTTGGTATGTTTGTACATTACAATGTTAATTAGTGGAGTGGATGTCCGTTGTTTTAGCCTGGGGAACTTCACACATCAACCACCTCTTTGACATAGGCCACAACCACTTAGCTCTCTTACATCACCATGCTATTGATTTATGGAGAACCTTCTGTTAGCCTGCACAATTAGCATTTGATTTTTTTTTATTTTTTTTATCCAACTTGGATGACATAATTTCTTGTTAGCTCACTTCCTATTGACTAAGAATGTAACCTTATCTTGTGTAATGGGATATGTCCTCCACAATGACATTGATTCTTATGGTGTTCCCTAGGTTTTTACCTCTTTGTTAGACCAAATCTAGGGCATAATGTGTAGGAGAGCCATCCTAGGTTATGCCACTACTTTTGAAGCTAACTTTGCCTTAAATATGAGAGAAATAAAGTCACTTTAATTGTATTCATTTTTCAATGTAATTGGAGATGTATACAACAACATGAAGGCTTCATAAATAAAAATGCATTTGTTCTACAAAAGATGCAATGTAGCTATGAAGGAAGTATGGGGTGCCTAGGATGGTATCCAAGGGAATAATGAATATATTGTGGACATAATCATGCAATAGGATCACTTGGTAGTTTATTGACAATAAATAGGCCCATTGGGTAGTTAAAAGGGTATAATATAATAATAAAGGGTCATTGGCATAGACTCCTAATAACACTCTTGAGGAACTATAAACAAACATGGCTATCATTGTGTTGAGATGTGTTGGATGTATTGTATTCTAAAAAACATGAATGGTTGATTGATTCCTTCCATAAAGAGTAGTTGATGGTGTTACCCTACCTCAAGGGTTATTCTTTATATTCTCGTGTTATTTATGGTGTGAACGCTTTGGTATTTTTTGAAGAAAATGGATTTATTCCCAAATTCAAGGATCTATCTTACCTAGTGTCTAGGATATTTTTATTTGTTTATTTTAATTTTTTGTAGGTTTTTGAAGGAAAAAAGAGGAAAAAGGTGTTCAAGTTGACTTATAGTTTTTTTTACACAAAATTAGAAGAAAATAGTTGTAGATATGAGTTCCTCTTGAAAACCACCCGATTTAAAAGAAAATAAAAATCCAAATAAACATCAAAGAATTAAATTTTTTGTTGATTTAAAATCAATAATTTTTAGTGTATTTTATAGTGATGACTATATTATTTTCATATTAGATATTATTTTGCTAGATTTATTTAAAAAAAAATACTTCATATTTTCAGTAGAAAATATTTATTAAACTTTTCATTGTGAGGACCTGATAAGGTATGTTCATAAAGTCTGTCCAAAAATATGGATCATAGGACTAAACTGAAAAATAAATATATGACAAAAAATAACAAAATAAGCCACAAAGGTCTAAGCCTGTAGATTTGAAGCACTATGGCCATTGTCTCATGGCCATCCAAAAGATCATAAATATCAAGTATGATTGGGTGACATTGCATAGCTTCCTTGGATAGTTCATCAACCTTCATATTAAGTTCCCTTTAGATATGGTTTCATGTGAACCATTCCAATCAACTCATTTCGTATTTTATGTTATGTAAAATATGATCAACAGAGGGTGCAATGATGCCAATACAATCATAGACCAATACACCACAAATTTTCAGTCTCCAAAGTGTTGTAAACTCTGATTTCTTGTTTGATACCCTACTAGGGGAGTACCTACTATGCTTATAATGATGTTTATTTATGTATGAAATTGCTCCAACTCCACATATGTGGGGATGTCCTTGGTTGGCACCATCAAAGAATGCCCATTCCAATCAACTCATTTCATATTTTATGTTATGTAAAATATGATCAATAGAGGGTGCAATGATGCCAATACAATCATAGACCAATACACCACAAATTTTCAGTCTCCAAAGTGTTGTAAAATTTAATTTCTTGCTTGATACCCTACTAGGGGAGTACTTAATATGCTTATAATGATGTTTATTTATGTATAAAATTTCTCCAACTCCACATATGTGGGGATGTCCTTGGTTGGCACCATCAAAGAATTCCCACAATATTTTCTAATCAATGTATGGAATTACTAGCATTCACTTTTTTTTTTCCATTTTGTTTCATTTTTGAATCCTTTGCCAATGGAATCAATAATCTCCATAATAACCTTGGCTAAAATCACTCTGAATAATGAAAATAACTAATTTCTAGGCCCACCAGACAAAATGAATAAAAGAAGCATGGAAAATAGGAACTCACTTATAGATTGGTTTGAGACCCAATCTTAGATCCAGCCACTCAGAGTATTCTTATCCCAAGAAGACATAGAAGAAGTAAAAGTGGTTTTTTCCAAATATTATACCGGAACAAAGAACGAGCATGTAATAAAAAAGTGATACATGGTTTCCTCGTCAGATATGCAAAGAGAACACTTGCTAGATCCAATTTGTCCCCTCTTAATTCCATTGTCGCACTAAGAAATTTATTGTTAAGATCCAATTATAAGTCCAATATATTTCACCATTGAAAGAGGCTTCAACTTGTGCCTAGTATCCTAACTTTGTTGAAAACTCTTTAGAAGTTGGGATTTTTGATAAAATTAAGAAATATTCATCTTCATTGGATAGATAAATCATGAGTGACATGAGAAGACTAACATATGACTGTCTTTCCTAAGCACCCATCTAAGAGTCATAGGTCCATAACTGATTTCCAACCACATCTGCCCCATTCTTGGGTTTGTTGAGCATGAACATCTACATAGGAAAAAATACCAACTTTGTGAATATAAGCTATAATTCCTTCTAAGAGTCTATAATTATCTCTAGTGACTTCCCATGGATCTAATCCTACTCTAATATTTTTCCCATTCCTAATTATTTGTGATATCCAACTACCAATAATGGGGAACATGTTAGCCAATTCCATCAAATCAACGGAGGAGTTTGAAATACACTTTCTTGGATCCTGGATCTAATTTATTATTGATTTTCCAAGAAAAATATTTTTCCTTCATGGACATACCCCATAGAGATTTGTTATTTAAAAGGGGACCCATTCTTTTTGTTGCTAGAGACTGGATAAAATATATATATATATATTTTTCAAGCCCCATCCTCCAAAAGATTGGGCTTTGCAATGGATTTCCATTTAAAAAAGGGATATATTTCAAGGATCTATTTCCATCCCACAAGAATCTAAATCCAAACTTACAAATATTCTGAAAAATGCCTTTTGGGATAGAATCAATCTAGGTCTAGTAAAACAGTATGCTTTCAAGCATTGATTTAACCATGACTAACACATATCCCTAGATAGAAGTCTATTTTCCTAGATTGAGATTCTAGCCTCATTCTTCTTAATAACCCAAAGCTAATTTGACACCTTCTATGCATCATACTTAAGGAAGAAACCCAAGTATTTGAGGCCTTCTTGCAAATATTAAACAATTGATCAATACAAGTATTAACAGTGGCAAACACAATACATGAGGCAGTAGTAGATTTCATTTCATTAATTTTCATGCATATTACTAGTTCAAATTGAGAGAGTATTCTTTTTATATGTGAAATATTAGAATACGAGGCTACAAGAAAAATAAGTATATCATCAATGAATAAAATATGTGAAATGGTCACCAAATTGCAAATATTAATGCCCTTTAGATCATCCGAAGATATGGAATGTTGTATCAGTGTACTCAAGGCTTCTACAACTAGAAGAAAAAGAAGAGGCAATTGCGAACAACCTTGCTTGAGGCCTCTTAAATCCCTAAAAGAGTAGAAGGGCACCCATTTATGAGAACTATGAATTTGACCAAAGATATACATCCCATAATCCAGTTAATAGCTTTTAGACTCATGCCTAAATAAATGATACATAGTCTAATAAAAGTCCAACTTACCCAATTATAGGCCTTGGATAAGTATATAGTCAATGCTATGGAGGGGATGTTCGAAGTTATCACTAAATGTAAATATTCCTAGGCCAAGGTCACTGCATCATGAATCTGCCTATTCTGAAGGGAACTAAACCGTTCTTTTGAGATGATAAAACTCATAATTGGCTTTATTCTCATTGAAATGATTTTTGTGACCAATCATAGATAACATTGCAACATGATATATGTCAGTAATCTTTGAAACACTGAATGTCCTAATTTTTTGGAATGACACATATAAATGTCGAATTTAAGGAACCATGCATGCAACCCATATGCTAATACTCTCTCACCACCTTGAGAATTTCTTCTTTTAATAGGTTGTAAATCCAAAGTATAATACAATAGTGTATCCCTTGGGCCCAATATTCTTACATTTTTGCATGGAGGATAAAGCCCCTAATACCTTTGATTCAATTACTTCCACATCCATAACTTCACTCATTTCATCTAAAATAGCATAAGGGAACATACTCAACATATCCAAAATTTCAAAAATAGGGTAGCCCAGAGATTCTGCAAATGTAAGTAATGGACACTTACTACCTCTTTCCCTTTGAAGGAATTCACCATATTCCCTTATTTATATTCAATTTCCCATATAGAATTGACATTTTTCCTAAAGTTTGCAAACTGATGGAAGAATTTGGTTTTATTTACCCCCTCTTCAATCCATATAGATTTTCTTTTTAGTTGTCATAAATCCTCTTCTAGAGCCAACAATTCTCTTTTGGAAACTTCTAGCAATCTTAAGGATTCAAACTCTTCATTTGAAAAGACATATAAAACATTTGAATTAAAAATGGAAGTTATTTTAGAAAAGTATCTTGTTACTCTTTAAATATTTTCTCCAAATTTTAATTTTCCTCTTTAAAACTTAATGTTTTGCGATAATTGTTGCATATATGGGATAAACTCATCATCTTTAAGGTGACTCTAGTTTTCTTAAAAAAAATAATGAAACCATCTTCTTTTAACCAAGAACAACTGGATTTAAATGACATAGAGCTATTATCCTCCTTGGTCTCAATTCTGAGAATTGGGTAGTGGTCTAATATCCCACCCAAATCCACCCATGATTTAAAAACTAGATTGGTGGACATTATGGCTTCAAAGACGACAAACCTATCAAGTTTTTTTTAGACTACCTCTTCAGGGGATTGAAGATTCTGCCAGGTAGGAGCCAATTTCATGGCCTTTACATTGACCAAATGGAGGGCTTCAAAATAATGAATGAATTATTCTTCCAAAGGGTCTGATCTTGGGTTCTTCCCTGATACTTCACTTATTTTCATATTAGATATATTTTGATAGTGTATAGATTTTGATCAAACAAATGAAATTATGTCTAGAGTAGCATTTCATAATTTTTGTCACAATGGATAATTGAGGAAGCATCAATAGCTTCCTCAAACCCTAAATACATAAAGGTACTCCATTAAAAAGCATATTATTTATTCAAAACCTTAGTTCTATTTTACACTATAGCAAGCAAGATGTATTTTACAAGAAAAAGATGGTCCTAGTATTGAAAAATACATTAAAGAGATAAATCACTCATTGAAATCATCTTTGAAATTATCTCCCTCTTAATTTAACAAGTGATACAACCTTTTGGTGGAATTTCCTTAATATGAAGGCACTTTTAGATTAATTATATGAATAAGTATTTTTAGACAAGCAATATCATGTTGAGAACACAGATAAAGAGGGCACCAAGGGTTTGGTTTCAGACACAAAATTCCTATTATAGGTTCAAGATGTATTTAACAATAGAATATTAATATTTCTAGAAACCCCTTGTAACAAGCACAATCTCAATAATGTTAACTTGGATAAAAGATTGCAAGTTCCCACAAGAATTATTCATAACACACATGTTGAGTGTGGATATGTTTAAATTTCTACAAATTTGAATATTACCATGGATAAACATGTATTACATTTATAATTTCTTTTCATGTTATAGATATTTTTTATGTGGATATTGTTTTGGGATACTTTTTTTTATGGAATTGGTACAATTAATACTAACGTGTAAAATAAGTTTTTAAAGTTTTGGTACAAGAAATAGAAATTTAAATTGCAGTATATTTGTCATACTGAGCAATAAGAGCCCAAGTGGGCACTTAAATAATTCCTTGCACATTAATTGTAGTATCAAATGGTATAAAAATTAAATAATTTGAGGTTGAAGGAGAAGAAGAGCCTATATAAGCACATGAAAAAAATCCCCATGAATGACATAAAAATAAATAAGAAGCAAAGGAGCCAAATGACTCAAAGGGGCCTCATGTTGAAGAGTCAAAATAAAAATTAATTGATGTCTAAGGTTTTTGTATATTAGGACTCACATCACCCAAAAAAATAATAGTCATCGAGGTAAGGGTATGAGAATTAACAAGCTTACCATGGATCAATATGGAATGAAAAAGGCAACTAGTATAGAGTTACATGGAGGACTAAAAGAAATGCATGGATATGTCCAAGTAGCACACTAAAGACATGGATCCTAATGAAAATCCAAAATAAATGGTTAGACCCCATGTCCACATTTGACTAGGATGGCTAGAAGCTAGTGCATGCTACCAATTGACTACATTGCTTAGGCAAGTCATATTGTATGGCTTCTTCATATGTTTCTAGGATGAAACATGCAAAGGAGGATGGAACATAATGTACCTAAAGAGGATAATATGGGGTACCTAGGTAGGTATCTAATTAGATAATGAATGTAATGTGGCAATAATCTTAGAATATACCCACTTGGTAGTTTATGGGTAATAAATGGGACCACTAGAAAGCTAAAAGGAAATAACATAATAATAAGGGTTAATTGGCCCATTCCCTTAAGAATACTCATGCAAAAGTACAAATACAAATGACTATCACTGCATCAAGATGTGATGGATGTATTATTTGTCAACCGAGTCAAATAAACCCTAAGTCAATGATGGTCAAATATTCCCAAAAATAGAAAGGAAACGCTGGTCAACGAGCTTCTCACTCTCTCCTTTGCATGTTTGAATTCGGTCCTGAAATTTCAGAAGTGCATGAACCAAATTAAATAAGATGTGATGTGTGATGTGATGCCACCAAGTGAAGTCAACTTTGGTCAATTTATATGTGATCTTGGAGGTCAAATTTCTCTCTCTAGGCCAGCTTGTACTTTGCAAGTTTACTTGGACCAACAATAAAAATAATATTTTTCAATGTGAAAATATGATTTTTCCAAGTGCAAGAGGGGTCTCCTTATGGTTTATTGGGTTTCCCTAATGGGGAATTTTCTCCCTCAATTGCCAAATTTCAACATTTATGGTGTGAATGCATTGGTACTTTTTCAAGGCAAAGGCTTTATTACCAAGCTGAAGGATTTGTTTTATTTTATATCTATCAAGGTTCAATACAAAATAATGATGTGGGGCATGAGCAATCTATTGATATTTTCAATAAGGCCCTTAGAGATGAAAAGATGAAGTACAACATCATGTAGAACTAGGCATATTTTCTAGTGAAAGAACTAAATTGTTTTAGAGAGTATATAGTGAAATTCTAAATAATTGACTATGTTCATTCTCTATCAATTAGAATCAAATGGAAAGAAGAGGAAGTGTATCAATACAATATAGGAATGTTAGATGGTGATCAAAATCAAGTAATTGATTAAGGGTCAGGGGCTACAAAAATTTCTATTTGAAACATACCTACAAGTAGTGGTCATAAAAATAGTTGAAGTTGAGGGGATAGGAAACCAGTGAATGTACGAAGGTATATCTATTAAGAATTTATATCACCAATACCCATCATATCATGATATAGCACATAAATTGGACACCAACCTTCCCCCAAGGTATGGAAAAATCCAAAAGGAGGTCCTTAAGACTTAAAGCTCCTAAGTATTGTGTTTTTAGGGCTCAGATAAATTAAATAAAGAAATATGGGATACTTCTCATATGTATGTTGGAAGAGGAGGAAGGTTGTTGATTGTAAACATGCATCAAGGGATCTATGAAGACTATTATGTAGCCAATGCCCTATTTTATAAGATCATAAGATTTGTATACGTTTAGCACAACCCATTGTTTTGTATTCATAAATTCATTAGGGTCTACCATGAATGCTATTTATTTTATGGAATGTAGAAAATGCATGCATTGCCCCTAATGCCAACGTAAGTAGAAACCAATTTCCAATAATGAGACCTTGATATCATTGGTGAGATGCACCCTGCATTTAACATACAATATAGATGGATCCTTGTAGCTACTAATTAATTTATCAAATGGGTGGAAGTGATCTTAAAAGGACATGATAATAACCAATTTGTTGTCAATTTATTTATAAGAGAACATCTTGTTTAGGTTCACATTGTTAATTTGGAAGCTCAGGGACAAATTCCCTCCTTTGGAAAACCTTCCTCATTCAGAGAAGACAATATATCCCCTTGGAATAATTTAATTTGGTTAAGGAAAAAAATATTTTTAATGTGAAAACCCACATGTGCACAAAAGTTCAGTTCGAGTTTAAATATAAATTGGGTCTCATCCAATGCATACAAATACAAGTCATGTCAACCTCATTTGGAGCATCACATCACACCTCTTCTTCTTCTCTTTGGAGGTTCATACATCTAACTTTGAAGGTCTCTCTCTCACATGAGTGAAGGGTTTGGAGGCAAATATCAAATTCTGTGTTGACATTTGTTTGGGACAGTTTGACTAGCTCATTGACCATATTTGACTTGCTTTGACTAGTTTTGGATTTGTTTGAGGAGGCCGCATTATTTGGAACAAAATCAAGGAATTCTCAATAGTTCGACTTCAATTGACCGTAGATTTGGACAATATAGTTTTTCTCTCCATTGAATGGGTTTGATTATGGATTTTGGGACTGTTTTTACAAATCTTTGACCAAATTTGAATGCCACCTTGACTGGTAGTTTGACTGAGACTTTTGGATGTTTGTTGACCATTGACTAGAGGATTGGTTAGGGCATCATTTTTTGTTTTTCATTGATGATTAATTTGACTAGATTTGACTTGGAACATATTTGACTATTGGCTCATCATTTGGATCTTGGTTGGTTGATTTTGCTGGATAGGCAAAGGATTGACTTTGACTCTTGATTGGTGAATTGGATCATTGTACTCTCTTTGCTGAACATTTTATGACAATCTAATAAGAAGAAAAAAATGAAATGGTTTTCCCCCATGTGGGGTTTTTCCTTAGTCTTTGACCAAATTTGGTGTCTCTTATTATTTCTCTTGATTGTCTTCTACTGTAAATTGCATTTATTGTTCTATCTATAATTTATATTGATCATTGGAATATTAAATTGTTTTGAAAGATTTCTAATTGAAGAAAATTATTAGGCTAAAGTGATTGTAACAACATAAAAGAGTAGAAAATTCAACAAGGTTTCAAATACAAGGTGAAGACAAGCCCAAGGAATAAAGAGACAATAGAAATCATCTTTGAAAGAAGCTAAAGGAGCAAATTTGACTTCATCAAGATGTCTACCTCTTACTTCAAGGATTTCGATAAGTTGGGTAAATCATCAAGATTTATTGCTTGGAAGATCAGGTTAGAAGTGATATTAGATGAACATGATGTCTTGGAATATATGGAAGGAAAGGTTCTTGTACCTTCATAAAATGCTCCTTTTTCTGCCAAATCCAAGTACAAGAAAGGTGAGCTAAAATCTCATAAAATTCTCATTGATTGTTTGCAAGATCAATTACTTATTTATGTTGAAATCTTAAAGAATTCTAAGGATATTTATGACATGTTGGTTGGTATGTATGAGGTCAATAACTTGAATCACATCCTCTCCTTGAAAAATCAACTCAAAGCGATGAAGATGAATAAAGGGGAATCTGTGCAACCCTATGTCACGAGGGTATCTTGCCTAAGGGATCAATCATAGACTTCAGGAGAGTCTATATTTGACAAAGAGTTGGTGATGGTGCCTCTTCAAAGTATTCCTCCCATTTGGGAAATTTTCTTTTTTTTTTTGTAGGCTGGGGCGGGACTCTCCGATTTACATGTCCATTAAGAACCCCTCAACAGGGGAAGGGTAGCCCAAGATTTGAACCCAAGACTTCCGGTTCGGTGAGACTTCATTTCCATGGCCATTGCCGCTTGAGCTACCCCATGTGGACCTCCCATTTGGGAAATTTTCATTACTGCTATAAGTGACAATAATGTTCTCTCATAACTTGATGAGTTCATTTGATTTGGATCTTGGGGGGAGACCCCCAAGATCTAAAAAATTGAAATGCCAGAAGAAAAGAGGAGAACACACAGTAAAAAAAACCACCAATATTTTTTTATTAAAATAGAGAATAATTGTAAAATCTACATTGTGGTGGAAAATACGTCCTTTTACAAAATGTGTTGAATTCCTGTAGAAACTCTGATAGATCTAGAATTCTAGTTAAATTAAACACAAGTAATTTGTTGATATTCAAGAGAGGAGAGAAAGAATTTGATCCATAAAATCAATTTATTAAATTAATGAACAATAGTAATACATGAGCAACCAATTTTCTAATCCCAAAGGGAGGTGGTTATATAGAAATTTTTGAACCTAGAAAACTAGGAAAAAACTAGTAATAAACTAGAAAAGGCTAAGAAAAGCTAAAGGGAGAACTAAAATAACAACAATGATTCAAGACAACCTATGCCAACTATCAGCCACAAGGAAAGCATGAGGAGGGTTGCATCTCCCAAGGAAGGAAACTTTAAAACATGCTTAAATGGTCTGAGGGACCAAATCCCTTGATTTAAGGGGGAATCTTCATGTGGGGCGCCAATCCTCAAATAACTCAAGTGGATGAGGTGTGGTTAGGTGTGAACATGCACTTAGATGTATAAATGGTTTAGGAAAGTGGTTGGACCAGTATTTCCATAATATTAAGCCTTTAAAGGCAAAAAACAAGGGAAAGTTAGTCCACCGAGCTTGTTTACCAAAAACTAAGTGTGAATATGATTTTTAGTGCATGTGGATAAGTCAAGGATTCTTAGGCTAAAAAATAAATGTAGATGTTAGGATTATATTTCAAAACACCCCCTTCATCCTAAATCACTTATCTAAACTGAGTTCTGGCCAAGATGCCATGTTAGGCACTCAAGTACAATACATAAAATATCCTCATAAAATGAAAAAAGAGGAAAACCTTGTGAGAACACACAACCCCCTCCCCCCCCAAAGAGGAAAAAAGGGCTAAGTGGCCAGAAGGGCATACTTAGTTGTCTCCACCACTCCAAGAATAGCTCTCAATTCTGAAAATTTCTTTTCAGTGAAATACTTGGTGTAGATGTCTGCAACCTACTACACAGTGGGGCAGTACTACAGTGATATGACTCGGTCATGGATCATCTCGCGGATGTAATGCATGTGAATCTCGATATGCTTGGTCCTCTACCTATGAACTGGATCAATTGATATATGAATGGACCCCTAATTGTCAAAAAATATGATATTCGGAAGTGGATACTGAATACCAAACTTGGAGAGAAGCCCCTGCAACCAAACAGCCTATGTAGCTGCATACACTGCACCTCTATACTCTGCCTCGGCTTTAGATATATCAATCATGGATTTCTTCTTGCTAGAATAGCAAAAAGGACCTGAACCAAACCTAAAATCATAACCATAGGTGGACTTGTGGTTTGTACCATCGCCAACCTAATTAGAATCTATGTACCCAAACAGTGAAAGTGGGCAATCTGCAGCATAAAAGATACCAAAACTTGAAGTACCTTTCACATATCTAAGGATTCCCTTTGCATATTTCCATAGAAGCTAATGGGGCTGCTGCATATATTTGGAACAAACTCCTACTGCAAAAGATATATTAGGTTAGGTGTGAGTAAGATACAACAAAATCCCAACCAACTGTCGATACAGTGTACTGTCCACCAAAGGTGTAGTACCCACATCCTCAAATATGATCCCCGAAAGAAAGGGAGATGCTGCTAGCTTACATTTTGTCATCTGAAAGCGGACAAGTAGATTTGATGCATACTTAGACTGTGCCATCTTGATCCATGAAGTAGACTGAGAAAATTCAAGACCAAGAAAGTAGTGCAATAGTCCCAAATCTGTCATGGAAAATCAATCATGCAATGTTGATTTTGATGAATCAATAGCTGAGGTAAGGTTCCATGTCATCAGTAAATCATCTACATAAAGTACTATAAGAAAAATGGAATCATCATGTTGTAGCAAATAAATATTCAGATTAGATTTGCATCGAATGAATCCAATGGAAAGAAGGAAAGAATCCATCTTTGCATACTTTGCTCTGGGAGCCTGTTTTAGGCCATACAAAGATTTCTTTAATCTTCAAACGAGGGAAGAGTTATAAATGTATCCTTATGGATACTCCATATATATCTCCTCCTTGAAATATCCATGAATAAATGCACTCTTCACATCCATGTGATGAACTTCCCTTCTGCGAGAAGCAGCAATGGCTAAAACTAGTCGAATGGAGTTCATTTTTGCAACAGGTGCAAATGTCTCTATGTAGTTTATGCCATGTACCTATGAGTATCCTTTTGCAAAAATTAAAGCTTTGTACTTTCTGATCTCACCATCTGCAGCAATCTTTGTTCAATAGATCCATCAACATTGAACAAGCTTTCTTCCTTTTGGAAGTGGAACCAAGTCCCATGTGTTTTTTTCCATGAGAGTAGAGTACTCTTCATCCATGGCAGCCTCCCAAAGCGGGTTTCCAACAACCTTAGAGTGTGACTGTGGATATGAACCAAGTTTCATATAGAAATGTATGGGAAGCAATGGTTCAGTGGCAGCCAAGGCTTGAGGATCCCCAAAAAACTGTGATCTAGTCCTTCTCGCATCCGCAGGATCACGGACTAGTTTACCTTTATCTTGCAGGGTTTTCTCTGCCCAAGTTGGCAGTTGAGTTGGAGCAGCCATGGCCTGATCCTCATCCTCTGAATCAAACCCTATAGGATTCTCTAATGTCTTCTCTGAAATGCTCGAAGAAGTTTCAAACTCCTCCTCATCAGTGGAAACAAGCGGTTCCTTGGCAGGGTCTATTAAAAGATCATGTAGTGATTCTTCATCAAACTTCTCACTTCGAGCTACAAGGAAATTTTTAGTGTGAGAGTCCAGCAATTTATATCCTTTGACACTATCAGGATATCCAAAAAAGATACATTCAACACTTTGAGACTCCAAAGCCTTCCTCTTATCTATCAGAATGTGAGCCCATGCTCGTGAACCAAAAATGTGAAAGTGCGACACTTTCAATTTCTTACCGGTACAACATTCAAATGGACTAGTGCCTTTAAGTGCTTTGTGAGGAATGCGGTTCTAAATGTATGCTGCAAAATTAATAGCTTCAGCCCATAGCCTAGGAGCTAATGATTTGGACTGTAGCATACAATTGGCCATCTCTTTTAATGACTGGTTTTTCCTCTCCGCGACACCATTCTGCGGTGGTGTATATGGCACTGTGTGTTGTAGTTGTATACCTGCATCAATACAAAGTTGTTGCACATCTTTGTTGACATAATCCCCCCTATTATTATTACAGAGTATCTTAATCTTACACCCAGACTCATTCTAAGCAAGTGCTTTAAATTCTTTAAGGCATTCAAATACTTCTTATTTTAATTTTAGAAAAAAATACCCAAGTAAAGAGAGAGAAATCATCTACGAAGATGAGTACATATCGAGCCTTACTGATTTAAGGTTGCAGGAATGGGCCCGTGATGTCACTTTGAATCATCCTAAGAGGTGGAGAAGCTCTCTGTGCCTTCCCTTTGTCAAACCTTTGCTCCGGATGCTTGCCAAGAATGCATCCTTAACATAAGCCGCTTGTGAATTTAATAGCGGGCAATCCTTCTACCATGTTTTCCTTGCTGAGTTGATGCAAGTACTTATAGTTTAGATGGCCAAATATTTCATGCCATAACCTGCTGATATCATTAGATTGTGGCAGAAATACAATGCTAATATATTTAGGAACAAAGTGGGAGAAGAAATACAAATGAAAACCATGATCTGAAATTCCATGTGCAAACTGTGAGCGTGTGGAAATGTCGGTAATCACTACAGAGTCCGGAGTGAACTCCACATTCTTTCCAAATCCGGAATGAGTGATCTGATATATCAAGAGAATATTTGTGGATAGAGAGGCAACATGAAGCACATTTGTGAAGCATCCCCCCTTCAAGGTCTACAATTCCTTCTCCACACACCTTTGTGGGTGTGGCATCTCCCAAGTAAATTGGGGATTTGGTGCTTTCTTTGATGGAGGAAAAATCATCTTTTGATGCAGCCATATGGTTCGATGCACTTAAATCAAGGATACAAGCTGATGGAGTGTATATGACAGCCATTAAAGCATGACCATCTCGTGCTCTCCCTCTCCCATCTCCTATTCTATTATCATCCTTCTTCTTTGCATTCTCGGGCATGGTGAGATTATGCTGCTGCACTTACTTAGCCATCTCATCGATTGTTTTCCTCAAGCAATTTTCTTCAGGATGAAAACATTTGGAACAGTAGCTGAAAAGTGTTCTTTCCTTCTTCTTCTTACCCTTAGGCAAATAAGAGCTCTCTGAATATTGTACTGGTCTCTCCTTCTTTAATTCATTAAATTTACCCTTCCCTTTTTGCTTATCTCTTCCACTGCTCTTTGGAGCATTGGTAGCCGCAAGTGCTTGGTTCTTTGAACACTTGATGGCACCCATTTGGACTAACTTAGCTTGCTCTTGAGTCAATTCTACAATTAATTCATTCAATGGAGGCATTTTCCATTTTTCCTAAGTCAATTTAGATGCTTGAAAAGACAATACAAATACAGAATATTCAGGGTCTAATTTCGAGAGAATCGAAAGGATGAGTTGATATTCCTATTTATTGACTCCACGTGCATCATGTTCAATGAGGATGGATTTAAACTTGGTGAAGTACTCTTGCAGGTTTCTGAAATGACTTTAACTGAGGGATATGAGTTCATTCTCCAGTTGATGCACTCTCATTTCATCTTGTTTGCCGAATAGTCCTTCCAATGTGGTCCAAACCACATCAAGAGTAGTGGCTCCGCTGACATGAAAGAGGAGTTCTCTGGAAATTGATAGGAATATCAGACCAATTTCTTCATCTAATTTATTGAATTACTTGATCTTCTCCACTACAGAAGTTGGTCCAATGTTTGTTCCCATTGTTTCCCTGTCTTCGGAGGAGTAGAGTCATCTCTGTCTTCCATTCGAAGTAATTGAAAGGATTTAGAGGGATTTTTGTGGGATGAGAGATATGATCCATTTCTGCTTGCTGTGCCTCTTGATGATATATACCTACAAATAAAACTATGTACAATCCACTAGATTCAAACTAGCTCTGATACCATGTAGAATTCCTACAGAAACTCTGATAGATCTAGAATTCTAGTTAAATTAAACACAAGTAATTTGTGATATTCAAGAGAGGAAAGAGAATATTCTCCATAAAATCAATGTATTAAATTAATGATAAATAGTAATACATGAGAAACCAAACCTCTAATCCGAAAGGGAGGTGGTTATATAGAAATTTCGGAATCTAGAAAACTAGGAAAAAACTAGTAAAAAACCAGAAAAGGCTAAGAAAAGCTAAAGGGAGGCCTAAAATAGAAACAATGACTCAATACAACCCATGCCAACTATCAACCATGAGGAAAGCATAAGGAGGGGTTCATTTCCCAAGGAAGGCAACTTTAAAACATGCTAAAATGGTCCGGGGGACTAAATCCCTTAATTTAAGGGGAAATCTTCATGTGGGGCGCCAATCCTCAAATAACTCAAGTGGATGAGGTGTGGTTAGGTGTGAACATGAACTTAGATGTGTAAATGGTTTAGGAAAGTGGGTGGACCAATATTTCCATAATATTAATCCTTTAAAGGCAAAAAACAAGGGAAAGTTGGTCCACAGAGCTAGTTTACCAAAAACCAAGTGTGAACATGATTTTTAGTGCATGTGGCTAAGTCAAGGATTCTTAGGCTAAAAAATAAATGTAGATGTTAGGATTATATTCCAACAAAATGTGATTTGTTACTTATAGTTTGTTTTATTTATAATACCATGAGTAAATTCCATGGGTGGGTAAATACCATGGGTGAATGAATACCATGGGTAGATGCCACTTACAATACCATGGGTGGATGCCATTTACAATACCATGGGTAGATTATATGATCAGATGAATGCCATGGGTGGATGAATACCATGTGTGGGTTCCATTTACAATACCATGGTTAGACTCTATGGTTGGATGAATGCCATGGGTGGATGAAATAAAATTCCGTCAAAGACCCATTTGACATATTGCAGAGATATTTCCATTGATATAAACTACTTGAACTTTCATGACCTCTGGAGTGATAAAATGATTCCATAAACTAATTATACACACAGTCGCACAATGTTCTATACATGTGTAAATTCAAGTGCTCATATCTCTCAAATCGGGAAACGAAATCAAATTGTGTAAAAAAACCATTTGAGCTAACATAAATAATTTGAAATGAGATATTTGGCACCTTCTAAAATTAATTTTGGAGGTTGTAACACTTCCATGAAGTTTCCTGAAGATTGCTACAAAACTTTGAAACTGAAATAATATGCTTCAAACCCTCATTCCCATGGATTCGTAACCTGCATACGATACCATTGATATAGATAGTGGGGGGAATACCCCCAAGGTATAAAAAATTGAAATTCTAGAAGAAAATATGAAAACAAACAGTAAACAAAACCACCAAGAGACTTTTTATTAAAATAGAGAATAATTGTAAAAGCTACATTGTGGTGGATAATCTATCCTTTTACAAAATGTGACTTGTTACTTATAGTTTTTTTAGTTACAATACCACGGGTAAAATCAATGGGTGAGTAAATACCATGGGTGAATTAATATTATGGCTAGATGCCACTTACAATACCATGGGTGGATGCCACTTATGATACCATGGGTGGATGAATACCATGGGTGAATGAATATCATGGGTAGATGACACTTTTGGATCATCATTAGTAAATTCACTCAAGAGGAGACCAAGATGATTTCTAGAGGGAGGATAGAAAAGAAAGAACAAAGAGAGCCCTATGCATTTGCTGCTCAAGAGAAGAAGAGAAAAGGAAGAGGAAGGCTATATGGTTCAAGAAGCCCCCCCATGAATCTAAGGACTTCAAGAGAAGAGGAAGTAGAATTGAATGTTTTAACTACCATAAGCATGGTCATTATGCTCAAGAATGTACTAAAAGAGAAATGGTTCAAGATATAACTACAAAAAAAATCAAGACTTCAACAACAATAGGTTCAATAATAGAAGTAGAGGATATGATCAAAGAAGAGGAGATGATAGAAAAATAAGGGATGATAGAAGAAGAAGAGATGCTTCGGATGATCGTGAAGAAGGCCATCATCCTGAAAAGAGGTTAAGGAACTCTAGGTATGAAAATAATGCAACTGCTAGTAAACCTAAATATATTATTCTTTCTTCTCTTTCTAGTTATTCCCTTGCAGATTCATATGATAGTTGGTTGGTATATAGTGGGGCTTCTAGATATTTCTCTGGATATTAGGAATTCCTCTCAAAATTAGTTGAGAGGGAGATAAATTTGAAAATCATCCTGGAGACAAATCCACTCATACTATGAAAGCTTTTGGTGTAGGTTTTAACCCCGTATAGAAATTACCTGCATACGAATTCTAAATCACAGGAAAAATGTGAGAGCATAACACATAAAACGCATATACACAGAGATTTCCCACTAGATCTCAAAACCGAGACTACCAGCTTGATTTTTCATTATGTTCCTTTCAATTTTACAATACATATTTATACATGCCGAAGCATCCAATACCATGGACTGAAAAACCATCACGTCCAATACCATGGACCAAAAAAAAACCATCGATCCAATACCATGGACCGAAAACCATCTCGTCTGAAAAACATGTGCGAAAATCATGCACAAAACCATAGGTGGGTCCGCCCAACCTAACATAGGGTCCAAAATCAAAATTATCCGGGGCGTTGCCCCGGACCTCATAAAGTGGGGTTACGGGTACCCCTCAAACCCCCTGTTAACTATGTGGAAAGAATATAACACAACCCAACAATCTCTCGCTTGTTGTTTTCTTTCCAGAGGGGACCACAGGAGAGCTTAGTCATTTTTCCAGCCCTGAAACGCCCATTGTTTCTCTACACCAAGAGAAATTCTCATAGCTCACAGATTTTGTCATTGCATCTGCAGTATTCTTCAAAGTGTCCACCTTTACCAGCAACACCTTTTTGTCTTCTATCATATCCCTGACAAAGTGATACTGAACATCAATGTACTTTGTCTGTGAATGATAAGCAGGGTTCTTTGCCAAGAAAATTGCACTTTGGCTGTCACAGTCTATCCTTATAGCTCCCTGTACTAACCCCATACTTGAACACAATCTCTGCAACCAAACTGCTTCCTTGCTTGCATGAGTGGCTGCCTTGTATTCTGCCTCTGTAGTTGATAGTGCCACTACAGATTGTTTCTTACTCATCCAACTGACTGCACCTCCAAATAGGTTAAACACATACCCACTTGTAGATCTTCGCTGATCCAGATCTCCAGCCCAGTCTGCATCAACAAAGCCACGAATATCCAACACTCTATCCAATCCTGGTCTTCCTTGGTAGCACAAACCATAATCACTAGTGCCACGCAAATCCCTGAAAACCCGCTTCACTATTGTCTAATGCTCCTTCCCTGGTTTTGACATAAACCTGCTCAATACTCCCACTGCATGTGCAATGTCTGGTCTAGTACAGACCATTGCATACATCAAGCTACCAACTGCACTTGCATATGGAACACGTGACATGTCCTCTTCCTCTTCTTGTGTCTTGGGACACTGTTCAGCAGATAACTTCACACCTATAGGAATAGGAACCTTCACCGGTTTACTATCCTGCATATTAAACCTCTGCAATATTGTCTCGACATACTTCCTTTGGTTTAACCAGAGCTTCCTCTTTGCCCGATCTCTTTTAATTTCCATGCCCAAAATATAGTTTGCAGCACCAAGATCTTTCATGTCGAATTTGGAGGACAATTGGGTCTTCAAATCCTGGATAATTTCTTTGTCATTTCCAACCAGCAACATATCATCCACATACAAGACCAGATAAATAACACGGTCACCAATTAATTTAAAATACACACAATGATCTGCTTTGCTTCTGGTGAAGCCAAGTCCCCGTATAAATGTATCAAATTTCTGATACCACATCCTTGGTGACTGTTTTAACCCATACAAGACTTCTTTAACTTGCATACCAGTTCTTTCTTACCCTTCACCGAAAAGCTTCAGGTTGCTTCATGTAGATCTCCTCTTCCAGATCCACGTGAAGAAATGTTGTCTTCACATCCATCTGTTCTACCTCAAAATCAAAAGCAGCAACAACAGATAAAAGTAATCTAATAGAAGTTACCTTGGCAACAGGAGAAAAAATATCACCAAAAATCAATTCCCGGCACCTGGGAATAACCTTTTGCTACCAACCGAGCTTTGTATTTCTCCACCTTCCCTTCTGCATTTGTCTTCTTCTTGAACACCCATTTTCCGCCAATGGGTTTCCTTCCAGCCGGCAACTCCACCAGATCCCAAGCCTCATTTTTGTGCAAAGATGCCATTTCATCAACCATGGCCTCTTTCCAGAGTTTTCCATCCTCTGAATCCACTGCTTCCTTCACAGTTCTGGGATCATCATCAATAACAAACAAAGAAAAATTTGAACAGAAAGCAGATGGACTATACCTTTCTGGCTGCCTTCTTTCTCGAGCTGATTTTCTCAGAGCTGGAGTTTGTCGCTCTTCATCTTATGATTCCTCCTCTGCTACAGAGTCTGATTCTTCCTCCTTTAGTTCAAACTCTATCTTCACAGGTTCCTTTGGTTGGACTTCATGTTTAATAACACCTTTCACCTCTCTGAACACCGCATCCCGACTGTACACAACCTTCCTTGTTTCCGGGTTCCAAAGCTTATAACCCTTTAAACCATCCTTATACCCAATAAAGATGCACTTTTCAGATTTACTATTCAACTTGGTTCGTTTCTCCTTTGGAACATGTACATATGCATCACATCCAAATACCCTCAGATGTGAAAGAGAGGGTTTCTTACCAGTCCATACTTCTTGTGGAGTCTTATCCTCCAACGCTGATGAAGGTGACCTGTTGACCAAGTAACATGCAGTATCCACCGCCTCTGCCCAGAATTCCTGTCCTAACCCGGCACCACTAAGCATGCTTCTTGCCCTTTCCATCAACGTCTTGTTCATTCTTTTTGCGACTCCATTTTGCTGAGGTGTATATGGAGTAGTCTTCTGCCGTGC
>APFE030756152.1:0-31012 GCA_000404065.3 Pinus taeda
AAACCCTAGATCTAATGCCTAGTGACCAAATTTTGCTTGAAGACTCACTGAAATGACAAAATTTGACCTTGACACCTTAAAATCACTTTGTAAGAGCATGTTTGATCACTGGAGGAAGGCTGCAAAGATTGACACTAATATCTCCTAGACAAAGCCAATAAATAAAATGAAATTCAAAGGAAGATGGAGAAACACTATGCCAACGGAGAAAGGAATGCAAGGGAAAAACTCAAGGTTGCAAAGGAAAAAATTGAAGCCCTAACTCACCAGAAAGAGAAGGAGAAGCTAGAAATCCTTGTGGAAGCCTCACTCCATGAAAAAAATACATTATTAACAATAATTTCACCAATTATGAGAAGTCATAGGTTAATTTTGAATTTTTTGTGCTTTTCAAGTAATTATACACAATTTTTTATAGATAGAATGCCAAGGGCACAACACCCTTGGTGAGCGTTGCACTTTTGTTTGGGTAACTTTTTGGACTAAATAAGACCACTATTGGATTTATAGTAGTGAAAAGATTTAGGAAAACAAATTTACAAGCCTTATTTTGCACAACTGGTAGGTGACAAGGTGAAAAAACACCTAAAAAACCAGTGTCCTACGTCCTTTTTCACCTTGAGATTTTGCGTTTGACCAATCTTGGGAGAATCCATTTTTGGAGGGTCAAATCAATTTCATATTTCAAAATATAGGTAGGTCTTGAAACTAGATAGGATAATATTTCCAATGAGCTATCTTGGGTCAATTTGGACCCCAGAAAGGTAGACAAAAGTGGGTCTGAAGATGACATTTTGCGTTTGACACTCGCGCTGCATGTTTTGGAAATCAACTTTTTACTGATGTAATCGATCATGCAAATGTAATTATGGTCTTTTTACTATTACCTAAGGTAAATAAATTAGGTAAATAGACTCTATGAGGTGTAATGAATCAGTTCATTGTATTTAGGGATGAGTCACTTTGACCACCCTACACTCTAGATATTAGTTCAAATTTTGGTGGAATTGCTCCTCCTCTCATGGATTCGACCCTTGATGGCTGGGAGGAGTTTTTCTGAGGCTTGTATCTTGTATTTTTCAGTCTTTTCAAAGGTTGTACTTAGTTGGATGTTGTGCTAGTGATCAGAGACACTATTGTATCAAATTTTGGCCAGTATTAATAGATGAGTTGTAGTTTTTTCTTTGGGATACATGTGGTATGGATGTTTAGCAGTGTTTTCTCTTTGTGATCATTTGTATGAATGTTTTGTATGCTCATAAACAATTTTATGTCTATTATTTGGTAATTTTCAAGTGGACAGGTAGAATACATGTTTTTCAACGCTCTGTTTTGGGAAATTTATCATAGTTTGTCCATTTTCTTCAGTTTAGGAACAATACATCTCATATGCTTATCCTAACTCTTCATTAGTCTTATAACACCTCACTAAACCACCTTTGAAGTTCTAAGCCTCCTATCTACCTTTCCCCTTTGAATGTCTGCAATCATATTTCATTTTCCCTGATCTAGCCTTTTTGACCTAATACCCTCATCTAGAAATAAACCCCACCAAATAAAATAAAAACCCTAAGCTACTATATCGAGCCTAAAAATCCAATCCATCTAGCCCTCTTGGTTGTCATCCTTTGGACAGAGCCCTCTCTAGCTTGGTAGGGCTAGTTACCAAGTCAAAAGGTTGGTCCGTGGTTACCTTAGTTGGACTCTTCCTCACCCTTAGAGATCTAAAGGAGTGATAAAAAAACCCATACATTATTATGCTTCGCGAAACTTTGGTGCCATAATATATGATTTTTGAAGCCTTAAATAAGATGTTTCCCAACTGGTTTTTCTTTTCTTTTAAAGTGAGAGGCCACTCGGGGGGTCTAGCCACATGATTTAAGCTAAATATTTTAAAATTTGTAGCACATGGGACTCAAAGATGACCTTAGGAGTGAATGTTTTCTCATTGAAATTAAGTATGGATCTATATGTTTTCAACATCTATGGACTATGTCATGATAGAGCTACCTTCCGAAAAAATTTGCTGGTCAAATCCTTTCTGAAGGGAGAAAATGTTATTATCGAAGGGGATCTAAATGTTTTGTTGGGAGCCTCGGAGGTATGGGGATCTGAAGCCCTTCTAGATCCCATGGAATTTTTTTTATTAGGAAATTGATAGACACCCTTCTCATCGATGTCAATCTGATCAAATATAAACCCTCCTAGAGGAATAAGAATACATGAAATGCAATGGTGGCCAAATGGCTTGACAAATTTCTTTTGGATAAAAATTTGGTTGGAAAACTCTCCTTGTTCCGCGTGTGGATTGGAACAGATGGAGTATTTCATGATCAACTAGTCCTCTTAGAGTTAAAAGGAGGTAAATCCAGTATTCCCTTTAAATTTAATCCCTTATGGTTGAAAGAAGAAATCTATGTGAAAATGGTTAAAGATGCCTGGTCCCCCTTCAATCAAAACTCAGGGATACTAATAACTCAATAGTTTGCGGAAAATTTAAAAAAGGTTAAGAAAGCTTCCATTCAATGGGCTATATAGAAGAAGGTCAAATATGAAGAAAATATTAAAGTTATAGAAGATGAATTAGAGAGAATGGAACCACGTGAAGGAAGGGGATATGAATTGGTGGAATCCAAGTATAGAATCATGTAATATGAGACCACAAAGAGAAAGATTCTAACTGAGAAGAAAGAACAATGAAAGTTGAAGAGTCAAGTGGTATGGTTAAAAAGTGGGGATGAGAACACAAATTTCTTCCAAAACTATTCTAAAGGCCATAAAAACATTAATAAAATATGGGAGATGAAAAACTTGATGGAGGAAGAGAAAATGTCTTTGAGAATCTCGCATCCCTGGGAAAGGAATTATTTAGAAATCTATTCAAGGCTCCTGAATAGAAGTGATCCGAGTGGCTTAATTCTTTCTGAGGTTTGCGAATGTGGAGGATAATAAAAATCTCACGGAGCTAATCTTGAAAGGTGATTTAGAATTTGTTCTCAAAGAAATGCAGAAGGACAAAAGCCCTGGTCCAAATGGATGGATATTAGAATTCTAATTTGGATTATTTGAATTCATTGGGGATGAACTCCTACATGTGGTTGGGGATTTTTGGAAAAATGGGAGAATATATGACCCTTTAAATTCAACTTTATAGTTTTGATCCCAAAGGTGGATGATCCCCAATCCTTTGAGAATACATGCCAATCTCTTTGTGTAATTGTATATATAAAATCATTGCCAAAATTATATCCATTTCCTTTGGCCTGTCCTATCAAGGAATGTGTCCAACAAACATTTCAATTTTCTGGAGGGGTGCCAATTTCACGAAGCAATCATGGTGGTGTAAGAATGTATGCATGTCATTATGATCCAAAAACTAAAGGGGTGGTTTCCAAAATCAACTTTTCTAAAACATACAACAAAGTCAGTAAGATTTATATTAGAATGATTCTTACCCATCCAGGGTTTGGTGTTCCTTTCATAAACTGGGTAATGGGATGTATAACTAATGTATAATTTGTAGCCTTGATCAATGGGTCAACTTTTCCATTTTGTGATGCCCAAATATGTACGAGGCAACGATTTCCTCTATCTCCATTCCACTTTTTATTACCAGTTGAAGGGTTGAGTAGGTTGTTGCTAGGTGCAAAGCATGGGGGTGTTCTTAAGGGCATTGAAGTGGCAATAAACATTTACATAACTCATTTTTTTTTTTTGTGGATGATATTTTGATCTTTTTTAATGGTATGTGACAAGATTTGGAAACAATAAATGATGTCCTAACACTCTTTTAGAAAGTGACATACATGATTATTAATGTTCAGAATTCCATGACATCATATGACGAATTGTGTCATGGAGAGGTGCGTAGGGCTCATAATTACTTACCATTTTCTAGAAAACTTCTTGTAGACAATTTTAAATATTTGGGCTTCCATTTAAAACCCAAACCATATAGAAAATATGACTTGATGTGGTTATTTGTGAAGGTGGAGAAAAGGCTTAAGCACTGGAGCTATAAATGGCTCTCAAGAGAAGGAATATTGGTTCTGATTAAATCTGCCCTTGAAGAAATCCCAGTATATTGGATGGCTCTCAAATGGATTCCAAAAGGAATCTTAAAATCCATAATAAAAATCTATAGGAGGTTACTATGGATTGGGTCCAAAGAAGAAGTTGATCTTCCCTGTGTAAGATGGGATAAGGTTGCTTTACCAAAGCCTTGGGGTGGTTGGTTTCTAAAGTACTTGCCCATTTTTGCAAAAGGATTTTTGGCAAAAGCTAGGTGGAGACTCCTCTCCACATAAATATTATGGACAATAGTGATTATCAGGAAACATATCTTTCCTCTTTCACTTGACAAATGGATTAGAGAGTTGTATAAGAGGATGTCAAATTAATCTACTATTTAGAAAGTTTTATAAAGTTTTCGTTGATTCCATAAACATAGTATGAGATGGCCTTTCTTGGAATGTTGGGAATGTGGAAAAATTTAGAGTTGGTTTCGATCCATGGATTAGATGTTGTAAAAATTTTAGGCTTCCTCCAGAACTTGTGGCTATCCTGAATAGGCAAGGAATTAAATTTCTAAATCAGATTGTTGAGGAAGAGTGGACAACTTTCTGGTCACATGCATGGAAGAGTGCTGAGAAACTCAACTTGCATGGGAAATTTGCTGGTATATGGAACAATTATATAAGATCACTCAAAAGGTCGCATGTTAGAATTAGAGATAGAAATGACTCTCTTCTCCGGGTGCATTCACCCTCTAGGACTTATACCCAAAAATCTGGGTATAGCTTCCATATCGCTTCTCGATTGAGAATTAATCCATCCTGGTGGTGGAAAAATATATGGAAGCTTACTTGGTTGGACAATTCAAGATTTTTCGTCTCATGTTTAATTAATAATAAAGTTACAAATTGGGACAATTTAATAAAGATACATAAAGAAGGTCCTAGATAGTGCATTCTTAGCAAAAATGTAGAAGAGTCGATTACACATCTGTTTCTATATTTTTCTTTCACACTAAGTATTTGGGACAAAACCAAATTGTTGTTGAGGTGTAACTTAGACTGGAGAGGTAATTGTTTCAGTGAGGCATGGGCATCATTGTGGGACTCATCTAATGAAAAAGTTATTAGGAACATCCCATCCCTAATCTTTTGGGAGGTATGTCTTGAAATAAATAAATCCACTTCTAGAGACATTCCATCTACGCCTGACCTGATATCTATAGAAATAACAACAATATATGGTCTCTTTCCTTCAAAGTAATCACATCAAGTCCCTAACATCATCATTGATTTAAGAGATTAACTGACAACTTCCTTGGTCTTATTTTGATGGAGCATCGAATGAGGATGTTGCATGTGGGTGTGGTCTCATTCTCTACATCAACAATCAATATTTTCTGAAATAAAATAATTGGCTTGGGCATGGGTTCCAACGATTATGCATAACTAATTTCTCTTAAACTCCTTTTATGCTGGGCTCTCGAATATGAATTTCATTCGTTTTAGGCTTCTAGAGACTCATTAAATGTTATAAACTCATTCAATGTTTCCCACATAGGCCACAATCACACACTGCTTCCAATACTTGAAGAGATTTTCTAGTTAAAATAAGCTTTTGATTTTATCTCTTGTTGTCACATCTATAACGAGAGGAAATTTCTAGCATACATTTAGTCTAAGGAAAGTGTTAGACAACATATGTGAGTTTGGTAGGTTATTGAGCATGTATATGGGATGATCCAACACTTTCAACACGAACCTTTCATTGGAATCTAAATGCATACCTTTTATGATTTTTATTTTCACCATCAACAGTTTCTTTTTTGCAAATACATGCTACATGTAAACAAATTTACTCTTATATGTATATGTAATTATCTCATGGAAACAAAGTTTATAAACTGCTAGACTTATCTAATTTTTTGGTGACTGATCATGGCATACAAATCCTATCCACGCTTCAAGATGATGAGAAAAATATGTTTTTATTATGATCTCAGGGTTGTTTTTATTTATTGTAGCCCAATTGTTTCTTATATGTCCTCTGGGATAGTGGTTGTATTCAATTGCTGCATGTAATTTATGTAACTTTTATCAAATAGAAAGTTGCGACTTTTTCTTTGGAAAAAAAAGACTATAACATTCCAAATTATAGGTTCTTATCTAGCATGGAGAAGAGATATGGATCACATGTAAGAGTGAGGGAATATGCAATAATGGCATGTGGTAGAGACATACTCCTCCTGAATGAAATCATATGACACCCAAAAGGTAATTAGAATATGTACAATTAACTTGATTGATAGTCCAGATGACAAATCCTTGTGGTCCCAAGGTTGGAGAAATGCAGCTAACCTTGGTTTTGAAGGGAATTTGGGTCGTAGGTTGGATCATTTTTTCTAAAAAAAATAACAAGGTCCATATAATATTGAACAATTCTCCCAATGGACTAATATAAGCTTTGAATTTTGGAGCATGGGGAAATTATACGCCTAGTCTTGGATACTTAATTCTTTTTCAACTAGGATTAAGAGACGCCAAGTGATGGTAGTAAACGATATAGAAAGTTAATGCTCCACCCAAGTGTAAGTTTTTTGTGTGGTTCATAGTGAACAAATTTTTTTTAACATGGGAAGCCCTTTAGAAAAGGAATATATTAGGTCCAATTATTTGTTGTCTTTGTAGATGTAGTGTTGAAAACACTTCTCAATCTTTCTTCCATTATAGTTATGTTCAACAAGGGATTAGGTTGGGGAGTGTTTGTTTAACTAGTAAATGTGAATCCATATAAACATGTCTCAATGAATGGTTTACTGTGCGAGATCTAGAGTGCTCCAAGGAAATCTCATTTCTAGTTCTATGGAGAACCTATTAGCTAGAAGAAATTATTCTATTTGAAGAGAAGATGATGCCCACTTTTCAAGAAACAACCCATATTAATGCTTTATTTTAATATTACAAGTTTAATCTAAAGGTTAAACATAGAGATTTTTTTCATTAATATAAGTGGATATGTCATTAGCTTAGACATTCTTTTATGGGGCTTGTTGAATTATAGATTCTGAATGTGGGGCTCATTTCATTTTATATTAAACAAATACACACATGGTTAAAGGCAAGTTAATATATGAAGAACAAATACATTTGGGAGGCTCTGCAGCCCTAATGGTCAAGCGGCCATGAGTTAGGTGGTGCGGGGAAAGTTAAAGACTACAGCAAGCGACAAACACAGAAACCAAGAACCAGAAGAAATGACAGAGGAGGAGAGGAGGGGAGAGATCCCCTCCTATCGAGACACGGTGACAGGAGAAGGCCATAACACAAGCAACTAGGTGGAAGAAACAAGAAAACCGAGACCTGTCCTTGGAGCACGATGGCAGGCAGGCAGCAGAGGCAAGTGTTTGAGGTACCTGAAGGAGTCCAGTGCCAAAGTGTGCTTGTTGGAAATCCTGGCCTGTCTACCTTCCAACCCAAGTGGAATTTCTAAATTTGGTGCTCATTTGCTCCTGTGTTGCAAAATAGGGGCAGAGAGGTCATTTTTTGAGTGTTTTTGACCT
Organism: Pinus taeda; assembly: GCA_000404065.3. Classification (NCBI taxonomy): domain Eukaryota; kingdom Viridiplantae; phylum Streptophyta; class Pinopsida; order Pinales; family Pinaceae; genus Pinus; species Pinus taeda. The sequence continues at coordinate 7,574 of APFE030756152.1, forward strand.
CCTGGAGACTCAAATCATGCCAAAATTTCTTTTCCATGCACTATTAGTCGTGATTTTTCATGTTGAATCCAAAAATGCAAGCCATTTGTCATTTGGAGCCTCTAATCCTAAGCACCGCGCCCAAAGCTATATGCACCGTGTCGTTTTGCAATAGCCTTTTGGAGGCCTTCCCAGTGTCCAAATTGGGTGCAGGATAGCTTGTTGGAAATGTCAATGAGTATAATTTCCAACCCAACTAGAATTGTTCAATTTGGAGTTCATCTTCCCTATAAAATATCAAATCTCCCAATACTGGTCAAAATGTGCCAGATGAGGCTGCCTCAAGGCCAAGTGCTATTGCAGTCAACTTTTGAATAAGTTCCTCAACTCCATATTGAGCTCATGATAGCTCATTGGAAATATATTTGTGTCTAGTTATCATCTGACTCATCAAGAAACTCATTTGGCCAACCAAGCTAGGAGAAAACTTGATTTTTCCAAGGTCACTTCAGAGGTGTATCAATTCTCCCAAGGTGATTGTATTTCTGACATTTCTCTTAAACCATAAAACCTGTGTAAAAAGTGAAGGAGGTTTTTCTTCCTTGGTCTATTTTGGACAAAAAGGGCTCTCATTTTTCCTAATTTTTTCTTTTATTGATCACAAACATCTTTTGAGTGAAGCCTATCCCGATGTGTGCTACAAGGGATTTGCCGAAATGAAGCGAAATGAACGGGATATGGGGCTTCTAAATTCTTGAGAAAATTTTGGGAAGTCGGGAGGGATGTCAAAAAGTAGGGGAAAGTGGAAACTTAGAAATTTAGTGAGGGGAAGGAGTCCAAAAGGGAAAAACATGGGCCTAGCCTAGAAAATTGCCACGTTGTAGCAAGAAACTAGGGTTTGTGCGAAAATGAGGATTTTGGGGAATTTTAGTGGTGGGAAGTGTTTAATAAGGTACATTATGGATAGGGGAAAGTGTATGAACATCAGGATACAAGTTTTCCGATGATTTGACCATCCAAGAGAAATTAGCTTCAAAACCATAGGAGAGGGAAATGAACCTTGCCTAGGTGAAACTGAAGCATGAACAAGGTGTAAAATGACCCAGTGGAACTTGACATGATGATGAAAACCCTTTGAATGATGGTACACACAGTTGAATGGTGACATGGAACGTCATTTGGACAACTTTGACAAGGGTAAAATCAAACCCTAGACCTAATGCCTAGTGACCAAATTTTGCTTGAAGACTCGCTGAAATGACAAAATTTAACCTTGACACCTTAAAATCACTTTGTAAGAGCATGTTTGATCACTGGAGGAAGGTTTCAAAGACTGACACTAACAGCTCCTAGACAAAGCCAATAAAGAAAACAAAATTCAAAGGAAGATGGAAAAAGACTATGCCAACGGAGAAAGGAATGCAAGGGAAAAACTCAAGGTTGCAAAGGCAAAAATTGAAGCCCTAACTCACCAGAAAGAGAAGGAGAAGCTAGACATCCTTGTGGAAGCCTCACTCCATGCACAAAATACATTATTAACAATAATTTCACCAATTTTGAGAAGTCATAGGTTAATTTTGAATTTTTTGTGCTTTTCAAGTAATTATACACAATTTTTTATAGATAGAATGCCAAGGGCACAACACCCTTGGTGAGCGTTGCACTTTTGTTTGGGTAACTTTTGGACTAAATAAGACAACCATTGGATTTAGAGTAGGGAAAAGATTTAGGAAAACAAATTTACAAGCCTTAATTTGCACAACTGGTAGGTGACAAGGTGAAAAAACACCTAAAAAATCAGTGTTCTACCTCCTTTTTCACCTTGAGATTTTGCGTTTGACCAATATTGGGAGAATCCATTTTTGGAGGGTAAAATCAAGTTCATATTTCAAACTATAGGTAGGTCTTGAAACTAGATAGGATAAGATTTCCAATGAGCTATCTTGGGTCAATTTGGACCCCGAAAAGGTAGACAAAATTGGGTCTGAAGATGACATTGTGCGTTTGACACTCGCGCTGCATGTTTTGGAAATCAAATTTTTACTGATGTAATCGATCATGCAAATGTAATTATGGTCTTTTTACTATTACCTAAGGTAAATAAATTAGGTAAATAGACTCTATGAGGTGTAATGAATCAGTTCATTGTATTTAGGGATGAGTCACTTTGACCACCCTACACTCTAGATATTAGTTCAAATTTTGGTGGAATTGCTCCTCCTCTCATGGATTCGACCTTTGATGGCTGGGAGGAGTTTTTATGAGGCTTGTATCTTGTATTTTTCAGTCTTTTCAAAGGTTGGATTTAGTTGGATGTTGTGCTAGTGATCAGAGACACTATTGTATCAAATTTTGGCCAGTATTAATAGATGAGTTGTAGTTGTTTCTTTGGGATACATGTGGTATGGATGTTTAGCAGTGTTTTCTCTTTGTGATCATTTGTATGAATTTTTTGTATGCTCATAAGCAATTTTATGTCTATTATTTGGTAATTTTCAAGTGGACAGGTAGAATACATGTTTTTTCATGCTCTGTTTTGGGAAATTTATCATAGTTTGTCCATTTTCTTCAATTTAGGAACAATACATCTCATATGCTCTTCCTAACTCTTCATCAGTCTTAAACCACCTCACTAAACCACCTTTGAAGTGCTAAGCCTCCTATCTACCTTTCCCCTTTGAATGTTTGCAATCATATCTCATTTTTCCTGTTCTAGCTTTTTTGACCTAATACCCTCATCTAGCAATAAACCCCACCAAATAAAATCAAACCCTAAGCTACTATATCGAGCCTAAAAATCAAATCCATCTAGCCCTCTTGGTTGTAATCCTTTGGAGAGAGCCCTCTCTAGCTTGGTAGGGCTAGTTACCAAGTCAAAAGGTTGGTCTGTGGTTACCTCAGTTGGACTCTTCCTCACCCTTAGAGATCTAAAGGAGTGATAAAAAAACCCATACATTATTATGCTTCGCAAAACTTTGGTGCCATAAGATATGATTTTTTAAGCCTTAAATAAGATGTTTCCCAAATGGTTTTTCTTTTCTTTTAAAGTGAGAGGCCACTCGGGGGGTCTAGCCACATGATTTAAGCTAAATATTTTAAAATTTGTAGCACATGGGACTCAAAGATGACCTTAGGAGTGAATGTTTTGTCATTGAAATTGAGTATGGATCTATATGTTTCCAACATCTATGGACTATGTCATGATAGAGCTACCTTCTGGAATAATTTGCCAGTCAAATCCTTTCTGAAGGAAGAAAATGTTATTATCGAAGGGGATCTAAATCTTTTGTTGGGAGCCTCGGAGGTATGGGGATATGAAGCCCTTCTAGATCCCATGGAATTTTTTTTATTGGGAAATTGATAAACACCCTTCTCATCGATGTCAATCTGATCAAATATAAACCCTCCTAGAGGAATAAGAATACATGAAATGCAATGGTGTCCAAATGTCTTGACAAATTTCTTTCGGATAAAAATTTGGTTGGAAAACTCTCCTTCTTCCGCCTGTGGATTGGAACAGATGGAGTATTTCATGATCAACTAGTCCTCTTCGAGTTAAAAGGAGGTAAATCCAATATTCCCTTTAAATTTAATCCCTCATGGTTGAATGAAGAAATCTATGTGAAAATGGTTAAAGATGCCTGGTCCCCCTTCAATCAAAACTCAACGATACCAATAACTCAATAGTTTACGAAAAATTTAAAAAAGGTTAAGAAAGCTTCCATTCAATGGGCTATATAGAAGAAGGTCAAATATGAAGCAAATATTAAAGTTATAGAAGATGAATTAGAGAGAATGGAACCACGTGAAGGAAGGGGATATGAATTGGTGGAATCCAAGTATAGAATCATGTAATATGATACCACAAAGAGAAAGATTCTAAATGAGAAGAAAGAATAATGAAAGTTGAAGAGTCAAGTGGTATGGTTAAAAAGTGGAGATGAGAACACAAATTTCTTCCAAAACTATTCTAAAGGCCATAAAAACATTAATAAAATATGGGAGATGAAAAACTTGATGGAGGAAGAGAAAATGTCTTTGAGAATCTCGCATCCCTGGGAAAGGAATTATTTAGAAATCTATTCAAGGCTCCTGAAGAGGTCACAATTGTAGAAGTGATCCGAGTGGCTTAATTCTTTCTGAGGTTTGCGAATGTGGAGGATAATAAAAATCTCACGGAGCTAATCTTGAAAGGTGATTTAGAATTTGTTCTCAAAGAAATGCAGAAGGACAAAAGTCCTGGTCCGGATGGATGGATAGTGGAATTCTATTTTGGATTATTTGAATTCATTGGGGATGAACTCCTACATGTGGTTGGGGATTTTCGGAAAAATGGGAGAATATATGACCCTTTAAATTCAACTTTATAGCTTTAATCCCAAAGGTGGATGATCCCCAATCCTTTGAGAATACATGCCAATCTCATTGTATATATAAAATCATTGCCAAAATTATATCCATTTTCCTTTGGCCTGTCCTATCAAGGAATGTGTCCAACAAACATTTCAATTTTCTGGAGGGGTGCCAATTTCACGAAGAAATCATGGTGGTGTAAGAGTGTATGCATGTCATTATGATCCAAAAACTAAAGGGGTGGTTTCCAAAATCAACTTTTCTAAAACATACAACAAAGTCAGTTGGATTTATATTAGAATGATTCTTACCCATCCAGGGTTTGGTGTTCCTTTCATAAACTAGGTAATGGGATGTATAACTAATGTATATTTTGTAGCCTTGATCAATGGGTCAACTTTTCCATTTTTTGATGCCCAAATATGTACGAGGCAACAATTTCCTCTATCTCCATTCCACTTTTTATTACCAGTTGAAGGGTTGAGTAGGTTGTTGCTAGCTGCAAAGCATGGGGGTGTTCTTAAGGGCATTGAAGTGGCAATAAACATTTACATAACTCATTTGTTTTTTGTGGATGATATTTTGAACTTTTTTAATGGTATGTGACAAGATTTGGAAACAATCAATGATGTCCTAACACTCTTTTAGAAAGTGACAGACATGATTATTAATGTTCAGAATTCCATTATATCATATGACGAATTGTGTCATGGAGAGGTGCGTAGGGCTCATAATTACTTACCATTTTCTAGAAACCTTCTTCTGGACAATTTTAAATATTTGGGCTTCCATTTAAAACCCAAATCATTTAGAAAATATGAATTGATGTGGTTATTTGTGAAGGTGGAGAAAAGGCTTAAGCACTGGAGCTATAAATGGCTCTCAAGAGAAGGAATATTGGTTCTGATTAAATCTGCCCTTGAAGAAATCCCAGTATATTGGATGGCTCTCAAATGGATTCCAAAACGAATCTTAAAATCCATAACAAAAATCTATAGGAGGTTACTATGGATTGGGTCCAAAGAAGAAGCTGATCTTCCCTGTGTAAGATGGGATAAGGTTGCTTTACCAAATCCTTGGGGTGGTTGGTTTCTAAAGTACTTGCCCATTTTTGCAAAAGGCATTTTGGCAAAAGCTAGGTGGAGACTCCTCTCCACATAAATATTATGGACAATAGTGATTATTATGAAACATATCTTTCCTCTTTCACTTGACAAATGGATTAGAGAGTTGTATAAGAGGATGCCAAATTAATCTACTATTTAAAAAGTCTTAGAAAGTTTCCGTTGATTCCTTAAACATAGTATGAGATGGCCTTTCTTGGAATGTTGGGAATGTGGAAAAATTTAGAGTTGGTTTTGATCCATGGATTGGATGTTGTAAACATTTTAGGCTTCCTCCAGAACTTGTGGCTATCCTGAATAAGCAAGGGATTAAATTTCTAAATCAGATTGTTGAGGAAGGGTGGACAACCTTCTAGTCACAGGCATGGAAGAGTGCTGAGAAACTCAACTTGCATGGGAAATTTGCTGGTATATGGAACAATTATATAAGATCACTCAAAAGGTCACATGTTAGAATTAGAGATAGAAATGACTCTCTTCTCCGGGTACATTCCCCCTCTCGGACTTATACCCAAAAATCTGGGTATAGCTTCCATATCGCTTCTCGATTGAGAATTAATCCATCTTGGTGGTGGAAAAAGATATGGAAGCTTACTTGGCTGGACAATTCAAGATTTTTCGTCTCATGTTTAATTAATAATAAGTTACAAATTGGGACAATTTAATAAAGAGACATAAAGAAGGTCCTAGATAGTGCATTCTTAGCAAAAATGTAGAAGAGTCGGTTACACATCTGTTTCTAGATGTTTCTTTCACACTAAGTATTTGGGACAAAACCAAACTGTTGTTGAGGTGTAACTTAGAATGGAGAGGTAATTGTTTCAGTGAGGCATGGGCATCATTGTGGGACTCATCTAATGAAAAAGTTATTAGGAACATCCCATCCCTAATCTTTTGGGAGGTATGTCTGGAAATAAATAAATCCACTTCTAGAGACATTCCATCTACCCCTGACCTGATATCTATAGAAATAACAACAATATATGGTCTCTTTCCTTCAAAGTAATCACATCAAGTCCCTAACATCATCATTGATTTAAGAGATTAACTGACAACTTCCTTGGTCTTATTTTGATGGAGCATCGAATGAGGATGTTGCATGTGGGGGTGGTCTCATTCTCTACATCAACAATCAATATTTTCTGAAATAAAATAATTGGCTTGGGCATGGGTTCCAACAATTATGCATAACTAATTTCTCTTAAACTCCTTTTATGCTGGGCTCTAGAATATGAATTTCATTCGTTTTAGGCTTCTAGAGACTCATTAAATGTTATAAACTCATTCAATGTTTCCCAAATAGGCCACAATTACACACTGCTTCCAATACTTGAAGAGATTTTCTAGTTAAAATAAGCTTTTGATTTTATCTCTTGTTGTCACATCTATAACGAGAGGAACTTTCTAGCATACCTTTAGTCTAAGGAAAGTGTTAGACAACATATGTGAGTTTGGTAGGTTATTGAGCATGTATATGGGATGATCCAACACTTTCAACACGAACCTTTCATTGGAATCTAAATGCATACCTTTTATGATTTTTATTTTCACCATCAACAGTTTCTTTTTTGCAAATACATGCTACATGTAAACAACTTTACTCTTATATGTATATGTAATTATCTCATGGAAACAAAGTTTATAAACTGCTAGGCTTATCTAATTTTTTTGTGACTGATCATGGCATGCAAATCCTGTCCACGCTTCAAGATGATGAGAAAAATATGTTTTTATTATGATCTCAGGGTTGTTTTTATTTATTGTAGCCCAATTTTTTCTTATATGTCCTCTGGGATAGTGGTTGTATTCAATTGCTGCATGTAATTTATGTAACTTTTTATCAAATAGAAAGTTGCGACTTTTTCTTTGGAAAAAAAAAGACTATAACATTCCCAATTATAGGTTCTTATCTAGCATGGAGAAGAGATATGGATCACATGTAAGAGTGAGGGAATATGCAATAATGGCATGTGGTAGAGACATACTCCTCCTGAATGAAATCATATGACACCCAAAGGGTAATTAGAATATGTACAATTAACTTGATTGATAGTCCAGATGACAAATCCTTGTGGTCCCAAGGTTGGAGAAATGAAGCTAACCTTGGTTTTGAAGGGAATTTGGGTCGTAGGTTGGATCATTTCTTCTAAAAAAAATAACAAGGTCCATATAATATTGAACAATTCTCCAAATGGACTATTATAAGCTTTGAATTTTGGAGCATGGGGAAATTGTACGCCTAGTCTTGGATACTTATTTCTTTTTCAACTAGGATTAAGAGACGCCAAGTGGTGGTAGTAAAATATATAGAAAGTTAATGCTCCACCCAAGTGTAAGTTTTTTGTGTGGTTCATAGTGAACAAATTTTTTTTAACATGGGCAGCCCTTTAGGAAAGGAATATATTAGGTCCAAGTATTTGTTGTCTTCGTAGATGTAGTGATGAAAACACTTCTCAATCTTTCTTCCATTGTAGTTATGTTCAACAAGGGATTAGGTTGGGGAGTGTTTGGTTAACTAGTAAATGTGAATCCATAGAAACATGTCTCAATGAATGGTTTATTGTATGAGATCTAGAGTGCTCTAAGGAAATCTCATTTCTAGTTCTATGGAGAACCTATTAGCTAGAAGCAATTATTCTATTTGAAGAGAAGATGATGCCCACTTTTCAAGAAACAACCCATATTAATGCTTTATTTTCATATTACAAGGTTAATCTAAAGGTTAAACATAGAGATTTTTTTTATTAATATAGGTGGATAAGTCATTAGCTTAGACATTCTTTTATGGGGCTTGTTGAGTTATAGATTCTGAATGTTGGGCTCATTTCATTTTATATTAAACAAATACACACATGGTTAAAGGCAAGTTAATATAGGAAGAACAAATACATTCGGGAGGCTCTGCAGCCCTAATGGTCAAGCGGCCATGAGTTAGGTGGTGCGGGGAAAGCTAAAGACTACAGCAAGCGACAGACGCAGAAACCAAGAACCAGAAGAAATGACAGAGGAGGAGAGGAGGGGAGAGATCCCATCCTATCGAGACGCGGTGACAGGAGAAGGCCATAACACAAGCAACTAGGCGGAAGAAACAAGAAAACCGAGACCTGTCCTTGGAGCACGATGGCAGGCAGGTAGCAGAGGCAAGTGTTTACCATGTGCGACTGAGAAACCAGGATTTATAATCCCGATGAACAAACCAGAGCGATACAAAAGCTACATAAAAGACCATGTGCTAATTTGCAAGTTCATTGGAGTATGGCTGATGGAAAAGGACCTCACCAAATGGATCCAATAAAATGGCAACCCCGAGGTGATATCGAGCTAAAGTTGGGAGCAAGAGGCTTCTTCACAGTAATCTTCTCGAACCTGCAAGATAAAGAAAAAGTGTTTGAAAATGGTCCTTACTTTCATTATAATGTTGGGCTGTTTATGAGATACTGGGAAGAATATTATAACCCCGATAAGGAAAAATTCTTGGCAGCCCTAGTATGGCTGAGGTTATTAGGGTTACCAATCGACTTCTGGGATCCGAAGATCCTAGAGGGTATAAGAAACATAAAAGGAAGCTTTGTTAAAATAGCTAAAAATATAAAAAAGGGAAGATACACCTCATATGATAGAATTTGTGTCTACATGAATATAGCTGACCCTATTCCAGATACAGTCCAGCTAGAGTATCATGAGGAGGTATGGCAGAAAACCCTTAACTCTGAGCACATTCCATTCAGATGTAGAAGACGTCATGAGTATGGACATATTTTCAAGGAACGCCCACTCAATACAGAAGAAGAAGAGTGAAGGAACAAACAACAGAGGAAAAATCAAGAAGACAAGGAAGGGTTTCAAGAAGTAAAAAGCAAAATAAGGCACACAAGAGAGAACCTCAGTGAAGGAAGGAAAGATCAACAAACCCAGCCAAGTAATACAAACAACTTTGAAATCCTACAAGAAGAAGAAGAAGAAGATAACAACTAGAACTTTGAAATCCTACAAGAAGAAGAAGAAGATAACAACAAGACCCAAACAATGGACTATCAGGGAGAAAAAAGGAAAGGAAAGCAGCACAAGCTAAGGCAAATCACATACCAAGAGGAAGGCAAAAGGTGAACCAATAGAGAAGGAGGAAAATGAAGTAAGGGAGAAAATGGATAATGCAGTAATGGAGATTGACACAAGCAGAGGAGAAGAACTAAGCTAAAAACAAGAAGTATTACGGAACTAATAGATGAATGGAGACATCTAAATGAAAGATTCATTCCAAAAGAGCAAAAAAGAATATACAGAGAAACGTTTCAACAGTACCAAGCGCAACAGGGACAGGGAAAGATGGAAACGGTAGAATGACTAGGCCTTCAATAGGATGATACTCAAGATCATCAAAGCAAAGAAAAATGCGGGAAAAAAAGAGGTCGGAGAAATCTACAGGAATCGATACTGATCATGGGAGAAATGTTAGTGAACACCGGGAGAGTAGTTCCGCTCTCGACGGTACTCCACCAGAAAAGCCAAGCACCCTAATGATAATCACATCCTAGAATATAAGAGGCCTTAAGAGTAAAGGCAAACAAAGACACTTAGCAGAAAGGCTAAGAAAAGAAAAACCCCAACTAATGTTGTTACACGAAACAAGAATCTCAGGAAGGAAAATGGAGGAAATCCTAAACAAAATAAAACCAAAATATGAAGGTATGACCATAGAAGTGAAAGGAAGTGCGGGAGGCATAGGAATACTATGGAACCCTATATAAATCATAGTAGATTACTAGATAGGCATGAAAAGAATACTCACAGGGAAGTTCCGGTTAATTGGAAATAGAGAATTGTTTCTAGTTTCGGCAGTATACGACCCTCATACAGCAGCGAAAAGAGGAAGCTTTCTCCTCCAACTTCAATAGCTAGGAAACCTTCATGAAGAAAAATTGTGGTTGATAGCAATAGACTTTAACATGACAACATCAAAAGATGAGAAGAAAGGTGGACTACAAAGAAAAGAGCCAGAGATGGAGAAATTCAGGGACCTTCAAGCAAAACTGAAAATGGTAGATATCCCAACTTAAATGGAAAATACACGTGGAACAATTGAAGAGGACAGAGAAGACAAATAGCATCTAGGCTAGACAGATTCCTAGCAATAGAACACTTCATTGGAAAATATATCTTCTATGAAGCAACAATTCTCTCATGTTTAGTGTTGGATCACTGGCACATTAAATTAGAAATAGCTATGAATCAATAGAACTAGAATAGACCCTTTAGGTTTGAGGCATTTTGGTTGAGAGAACCCACCTTCGTAGATAAAATGAAGAATTGGTGGAAGGAGACTGAGACTGGGATGGAAGGAAGAAACAAAATGCACACCCTCCAACTTAGATTAAAAGACATAAAAGGAAGATAAAGAAGTGGAACAAAGAAGAATTTGGAAATATTCAAAAGGAACAAGAAACACTCCAGATAAAGATGAAACGAATACAACAGAAAATCATAGAAGAAGGAAGAAATGAAGAGCTGACAAAAGAAGAAGGACTGGTGCTAAAGAAACTGGAGGAAAGAAGAAAACAAAAGGAAATCTTATAGAAACAAAAATCGAGAATCCAATGGCTAAAAGAAGAAGAAAGAAACACGAAATTCTTTCATAAGGCAATGGTACATCACCGATAGAAAAATATAATATTCTCCCTAAGGGACCACCAAGGCAACAGGATAACACAGAAAGCTGAAATGGAGAATCTGATGGTATAACATTTTAAAGAGCTCCTGACAGAACCCGATATCAGAAGGAAGGACGACATTGATAAAATTAGTCAACATATCCCTAAAATAGTAACTAGAGATTAGAAATTGGCTCACCTAAGGGTCATAATGAAAGTGGGGGTGGAGGAGGTAACATAATAGATGGCAAAGAATAAAGCACCTAGGCCTGATGGATTCACCTTAGAATTTTATCAAGCCACGTGAACTTCATGAGCCAAGATATAGTGAATGCAGTAGAAGAGTCTCGATGCACCAAAAGAATGCACCCGACCCTGAATGCTACATTCATATCCCTGATACCAAAGATGGAGAACTCAGAAGAACCACAAGGATTCCAACCAATAGCACTCTGCAATGTTATATACAAAATAGTAGCTACAATCATGGTGAATAGACTAAAACCAATATTACTAGAGTTGATATCCTAGGAGCAGATGGGGTTTGTCAAAGGCAACCAAATAATAGATGGCATAGTGGTAGCACAAGAACCAATTCACTCATTGAAAAATTCAAAAACCAAAGGGATGCTGATAAAACTAGACCTAGCCAAAGCTTATGACAGACTTAATTGTGGATACCTCCAGAAAATTCTAAAGGCATACGGCGTTCAAAACAAGTGGATAAACTAGGTAATGTCAATGATAACTATGCCAGTTATGTCAGTACTACTAAACGGGTCACCAACAGAAACCTTCAATCCATCTAGAGGGCTTAGGCAGGGCGACCTGATATCCCCATTCCTATTTATCCTTGCAGCAGATGGGTTAATATGGAGCAAATGAATGGATTAATACTTTGGGGAAATGACCTACCTCTAACCCACCAACAATTTTTCAATGATATTATGTTATATGGACAAGAAACACTCAAAGAAGCAAAAAAAATAATGGAAATTCTCACAGACTTCAGAGGGGCCTCTGGGATAGAGATAAGCAAAGAGAAATCAGAAATTTATTTCTTCAATACCGAAGCTTCCTCCCAAGCCTTCCTAGGAAGAACCATGGGATTCATAGTCATGAACATCCCTACTAAGTACTTAGGCATCCTGTTAAATGACAAGCAAAACAAAGTTGCTAATTGGGGTACTCCCCAGAGAACGAGGGCAGTGACAGAAGAGAACGATAGAGAGGAGGGCAGGGCAAAGAGCAGGAGGGTGGGCAGAAGAATGATAACAAGTGACAGGACAAGGACAACAAGAACACGACAAAGCAGCTAGGAGAAAGTGCGGATTAATGAGAGGAGATGGCAGTAAGGATAGAAGGGCAACATCTCGAGATGGGGTGCAGGTAATAACGATAGACAAGTGGAAGTAAAGGCAAGGGACCAGAGGGAAAGATGAATAAAACTTAACGAAAATAAGAATATAGCAAAATGCATGCAGATGAAGACGAGAAAAGTTGGCGAGAGGGAAGGTGGCTGAAGAGTGAAGACGCAGACGGCAGATGGAAGAGGCAACATATCGGCAAGTTGGTATGTAGTCCTTTTGATCAACATCCCTGCTAGGTTTAGAATTATTTTCATTAGGAAAATAGGAACTCTGAAATGGAACATGAATAAGACTGTAAAGAAGGATAACAGAACCTCCTGCAACAATGGTAAAACCAATTTTGCAGTGCATTTGAATTTCTAGGATAGGAAGATCAGGAGGGAGGGTCTCGCACCCAGGAAGGGAGAGGGCCATCCTGTGATAAAACCCTATAGTATTCCTCGATAGAACATGACCCTAGCCAGCCCTGTAGGAATTGATGGGAGCGAGCCAATAGGAAAAATGGAAGAAACATGGGGAAAAAATCCCAAGGATTATAGTGAACTAGGAAATCAAGCAACCTTAGGGTGAGGGAAGTAGAGCCGACCCCAGGAGGAAACTTGTTGACAAGCCAGAGAGACCCTGGGAAAGGTTGAGCTAAAATCTGACCTCATACAGGGAGGATCCCATGAGGATGACCAAAATGGTAAGGTTGGGCGCAGACTGTTGCCACGGGAGGAAAATGCGAAGAAACCCAAGAAAACACCAAACCCTTACCAAAAAAGCACTGGCTCTAAACCCAATATGACTAAAACCCCTCAGGTAGCAAACACTCGAAAGGGAAAGAAAACGAGCAACTGGGAAATTGTTTTGATTCAATATTACAACTTTGATAAATGCAACGATTTTGTGATAGTTATATTAACATACCGGGGAAAGTACAGTGAGAAAAACAGAGAACACCAGGAAGAAGATAGTTGCAAACACGCAGGGAGCAAAATGGCACCGAGGACAGGAAAGAGAGAAACCAAGACAGAAGAAGGAACAAGTGGGCCGACCACGAAAAGACGAAGGAAGCCAGGCAATGAACATATGAAGACAATTATTAACGCTTGCATGACATAGAATCCACCGAACATTAGAGCCCAAATTGCAAGTTGGGAGAGGGAACTGAATGACAATATTAAGCATCCAGACATCCCCATAGAAGAGTGGGAAAGCATGGTGCTTGATACCGGGAATACTTGTGGAAGGCATTCCCTATTCAGGGAAACCATACAACAGTATTGGGTAATGAAGAATGTGGCGGCACGGGCCATGACCCTGCATTGAGAGCAAACGACGGGTGATGGAGCAGAAACACAGGAGAAGAACAAGGAAAAGAACCCAGTTAAGACGAAATTACTCAGGGAGATAACGACAATTGAGATACAGACCTACATAAATAACCTGGCCGTGGGAAGAATTGAACAAACTCTTAAAGAGCTGAAGTGGAGAATTGAGCAGCGGAGCGAGATGCCAAGATCCAATGCCAAGGCGCTACCCCTAGTAATATCCTCGGATGAGGATTGACGCAGTGATCCAGTTTGATTTCAAAAAAAAATCTTTTGATGAAATGCATTTACATGTTTAATTTTCTTTCTAGAAACAATAGTATAGATAATCAAAACAATGATGCTAGATGGATAGCAATAAACCTCTTTAAATTTTGGAAAGGGTTTAATGCTGACAGGTGGTTATCTGGTTTCCTTTCATAGTCAAGTAAGCCACCTGGAGCAAATGGTTGTTAAATATTTTGAAAAAGTAATATAAATAGAGGAAGAACTTCCAAGTTTACAAAAGAGAAAACAAATACGTTGGGGGAATTATAAGCTAAAAGGAATTTATAAGCTAAAAGGTCATGGTTGATTCATCTATGGTTATTTACACAATAAAGGGAAGTCTTCAAGTACAAAATAATTCTCTCCTTCCATTAGCATTATAGTTAAAAGAAATATCTAATCACCTTATTTAGATCAACTATACTCATGTTTATAGAAAGCACAAGAAGTGTGCATATGAAGTCTCAAAGGAAGGACTTAAACTACCTAAACGTTATTATTCTTTGGAAGAATTACACACTAGTTGTAAAATGGTCTCCCAATAATTTGCATTAAATGAGCAATACACTTTTATTTAACTTGAAATATGAGAGCATTGGGGACTATAAATCTACATTTTGTTATACATAATATAGTTGATGTTACAAAGTATGTGTAATCTGGTGGGTGTACTACTATAGGGAAGGATTTTAAAAAAAATCTATTTGTAGACGATTCGTTATGAACGAGATGTACAAATATAATGAAAGTATGTATTCTTTTGGATGTACTATATTAGGGAAGGAATTTAAAGAGATCTATTTGTGGATGATCAATGATGGGTAAGAAATATTACTATTGCAAAAAAATATGAGGAATCTGATCTAGTATTATAGAGAAAGAATATGAAGAGTCTCATCTATTATTATAGAGAAAATAAAATGAAGAATATTTCTTTGGATGATCCATTATCAACTCTGCTTACATTAGAATATTCTATTTTTATTTATCTATGTTTTTTTTGTTGATTTTTTTTTAATTTATTTATTTATGTTAAAATGCATATATTGTAGTCATTTTAGTGCTTGTGGAAGTGCACCTTTAAAATGTTCTTTCAAGTCTTAGGCTTTACCATTAGACTACATTAACTATCTAAAGTAAATATTTACATTTTGAAAATATACAAAATTAACAATATAAAGTTTGAAAAACATCAACAATGAGTTGTCTACAATTATACAACTTTAAAAAAAATCTTTTTTCTTTTCAATACCTAATATCTTCACACAAAAACTTATACACTATATGTATTTATATGAAAATAATATAAACCCAAATTTAAAATAATAAAACATATTTTATAAAAATTATATTTTAAAAATATATAATTTATATTTCGTTGTTTTATATCATATTCAAATTAATCCATGATAAAAATCAGAAATCATTCCTTTAAATAAACATGTTATTTTTTTATATTTACCTTGAAATTTTCATTAACCTACACTCACCCTACTTAATAGATATCCCATAAACCTACGATGAACATATGCATTTTTTAAAGAAAGACATCTTTCTTCATCTTCAAGTTGGGATCATAGCTCTTATCACAATATTAAAAAGAAATTAAAAAAACTTTAAACAATATTATATTAGCACAATTCCACATTTCTCTCAACGCATTATATTATATGAGCCAAGCCAAACCAAATAACATCAGCTTTCATCCTGTGCCAAAGTGGTTATATGTCGGCCAAAATCGGTGAAGCGTATACCTGTGCCAAAGTGGTTATATGTCGACCAAAATCGGTGAAGCGTATCCTGGGTGGTTTCAACATGTATATATATTGGATTTAGATCCAATCAAATGATAAAGACAGCGCAGCGAGCAGTTAGAAGCTTTGCATTTTCAGTCTGATAAGCTTGATTGGTCTTTACAGGAAAAGAATAACAGTGAAGTAGAAGTAATTTGTCATGGCTGCGAATTCTGGGAAGTCGGTGAAGAACGTGCAGCTCAATAAGGAGGCGATACCTAATAAACAAGTAGCAGTGGTAACCGGAGGGGGAGGAGAATTGGAAGCATATTCCGTTTATGTAGCTAATGTTGACTATGGGTGCACAGAGGACGAGTTAAAGGCACATTTCGAGAGGTGCGGGAGAGTGAAACGCCTTACTATTCCTAAAAACGAGTATGGGAACCCACGAGGGTATGTTTTCGTGCAGTTTTCAGATGTAGACAGCGTGCCGAAAGCCCTGGCCGAACTGAATGGCTCCATCCTCCGGTCCAGAGAGATCACCGTGTTTCGCGCCAAAAGTAACGGCCGAAATTGGAACAACCACAACAACAACATCAACAGCGCCATTCGTCTCCCCTCAGAACAGCGGCCTCCAAAGAATTGGAGAAGCGTGAGTGCCAATCCTAACAGATCATCGTCGAGACCACCATATGCAAACACGAACAACCACCCCATTCCCATTCAGCAGCAGCCTCGTTCGTCGTCCTCCAATTGGCGTTTGAACTACGTTCGGGCAACGGGAATAACGACAAACAGCGCCACTCCTAATGATGAAAATAGAGACAACAGCATACAAGAAGAAGCGTTAATGGGAAGTGGAGAAGAGGAATTCGACAGGTACTCGGTTTATGTAGATAATGTGGACTACTGGTGCACGACAGTGGATTTGCGCACACATTTTGAGCGCTGCGGAACAGTGAATCGTATTAACATACCTGCAAACGAGTTCGGAAACCCACAGGGATATGCGTTCGTGGAGTTCTCAGATTTGGGCAGCGCCGACAAAGCCCTCGAGCTGAATGGTTCCATCCTCCGGTCCCTAGAGATCACCGTGTCTCGCAAAAGGAACCGTAATAATAAAAATAACACAGGCCGAGGGTTTGGCGGCACCGCCCAACAGCAGCCGTCAGCTAATTCCACAAATGTGGGTGCCTATTCTAACAGATCATCACGTCCAAACACAAATACCAACAGATCCGTCCGGTCGCAGAAACCTCGCTCCAGCTTCGTACGAGCTATAGGAATCACCACGACCACAACTCCAAACAACCAAACCCGAGCTGCTGGACGCCCCACTACATCACCCAGTTCCTCCTGACCGCGTGTCAAATTTTTGCTTCGCACATTATGACATTGATTTTCGATCATAACATTGTTAGGTTGATTTTAGTTATGACATTGATTTTAACCATAATATTTTATTTTAATATTAAATGGATATTTATATTTTTCATATTTCATCATTGCAAGTCAACTTTTGTTAAACACATTTTTATCTCATTACAACGTTATTTTTTGTTAATTATATTCACATATTGATATATGCTCATCACATTGTATTATTCATGTACAATAACAATCCATGAAATTGTCTTGTCATGCGATATACAATTCAAAACATCGTAAATTAATAAACAACAAAGGCTCCTTGACAGTAAGCACCCATGCCATTAAATTTGACACACCATATCAACTTAAATGGGTTCATTATATCACTGTACATAAACATGTAAATAACTATTGATGGAGGGACTTCAACACTCCACCGAACTATAGGTAAGTTACATTGTAACCTTTCTTGTAATTGACCACACCAAAGTTAGATTCAGAGTTTGAGTAGTTAATTTCTTAGGAGTATTCTTAGCAATAACTAGTCAAAAAGATGGTAAGAAGAGGGATATCGCCATAGTGAGCCTATTGCAATACAAAAACAACCACAGGAGTTCATCGAAGGCTCAATGAGTTAAAACTCAATTCTAGGAGAAGGAATACACTATCTAGGAGGTTTATCTACCGACTTCTCTAAGCTAGTACTGTGGGAGTGAAGAGCCCATTATCAAAGTGTTTTACTAAGTTATTGAGAAATTAAATAAGTGGTTTATTAGTCCTTTTAGCTAGTACATGGGTGTCTTAGTCTGTTATGTAGTTTATTAGCCTTAGTTAGCATCCTAATGGTTTATTAACCCTATGGGCTAGCACTAAGTGTTTCAACTACATTGAACTCTCCCTTACCAATCAATTCACATCCATACACAATTCCCTTAGAAAAACATAGGGAATGATATCCCAAACATAAAGCGCGGGTTAGAGAAAAGTTATTTCTCCCTAACAAATCCATTTTACTTCCAATTCCACAATTTGCATTATATTTCCTTATGTGTTTATGTTCATTCTTCTATGAGTTATCTCTTGCTTGATATCGCTACAAACTCTATTCACTCTCTTGCATCTCTACCTCTCCACACCCTGTCTCTTGTTGGGGTTTTCTTCACATACTTTTTTCACATGTCTTGACCATGACACACTTTCCACTAACAAAGTTATTAACTTAACTAGAATTGTAACCTCAAAATAGGAATTCTAGCCCAAAAAACCCCTTTTTTGCATAAAAAATGTAAAACAAATGCTACGAAAATAAAGTGTTGATATTGCATTAATGATTTTTTTGTTTTGTTATAATTCCATTTTTTAGTGAGAACATTAGAAACCAATATTTTTGTGTAATAAAATTGAAAAATCATCTTGGAAGCAAAAAGTGTTGATACTGCATCTTTTTTTTTAGGGGGGGGGAGGGGGAGTGGGGTTATTGTTAATATTGGAATTATTAACTTATTTTTTTTTGCAAAAAGAATGGAAAACACCCTGAAATTGAGAAGTGTTGATGTTGCATAATTTTTTTTGGTTAAAATTCCTACATTTTTAGCAATAACATTAAAAATAAAATATCATGACTCTGAAAAGCTTTAAAATTCTAACAGTTTTCAATTATATCATTAAAGATACAATATCTTGACTCTAAAAATCCTAAAAGTTACAGTACTTTTCAACTAGCATGTTAAACTTAAATATCATGACTCTGAAAACCTTAAAATTTTGACATTTTTTCAATTATTGCTTTAAAGATAAAATATCACGACCTTGAAAAACTTTAAAATTTTAACATTTTTTAACCATGGAATTAAAACCAAATATCATGAGTATAACAATCTTTCAAATTTCAACATATTTCAATCATGACATTATAGACCAAATATCACGACTAAAAATAAACTTTAAAAATGAATACATAAATCAAAGAGTCATTATACCAAAAGTATTTTTTTTAATGCTAAAAGTATAGCTCTTTTAAAATCTTAGCCTAAGACAATTTGATACATTGCAATAAAAACTTAAAAATCAACCATGAAATTGACGTGCAATGGGGGTGAACTTGACCCATTGCAATAAAAACTTAAAATTCAATCATCAAATTGACACATAATGGGAGGAAACTTGATTCATTCTAATGAAAACTTAAAAATCAACTATCATTTACACATAGTGGGATTGAGTTGCTAGTAGAGAATAGATGCAACCTCTATAAAAAAAAAGAAGTAAAAAAGATAAATAAACATATAAAAAGAAAACTTAAGAAATTAAATTCAACATAGAAGAAAAACGTTAAAAAACTAAAAAAACAACAATTTTTTTTTTATGTAAAAACACTAAAGATGACAAAAAAATCAACAAAACAAAAAAACTTAATCATTTAGTTTTTAATTTTTTCCCCTTTGCTAAGTTTTTCTTTTGTTCTTTTTTGTTTTCATTTTTTTAAATGTTTTTTATTTTATATTTTAAATGAATTTTTGTACTTTTTTTCTTTATGTTTGGGTTTTTATATTTGTTATTTTACTTAAAATATATTGAGTAATTTTTTTTTTTCCTTAAAACAAAACTTGGAATACTATCACCTTTATACATAAAATCCTCAAAAAATATTTTTTTTTTACTATTTTTTTCCTATAAAAATATTTTAGTTAACATGTTACTTTTAGTGAAAATGCCCCAAAATGTGTGATTTTTAAATTATATATATGGAAAATGTGTATCTTTTGTAAGTGTTTAAAATTATTACTATTTTAGTGACAATTATTTTATGTCTATTGAAGTATTAATCAACGATACATAAATAATAAAATTACTAACTTCAAAAATATAATTTTATTATTATTTTATAACTAAGTTGCAAAACAAATTGAAAATTTCATTACAAAAAACACTGCAAAGTAAAACAAATAATAGATACTCGAATAATGCTTAAAAAACAAGCATCTCATAAGAAGAAGAAGAAGACAACTTCAAAAATGAATAAATAATCAAAATTAAAGAAAGGGTGCATACTTAAGACCTAAGAAAATTTAAAGTTTCAAAAATATGACCCCCCGTAAAGAAAGGTTGATGCTACATCATCACTTTTAAATATCAACATGAAAATCACCAACATTTAAAAGAATATGTCCATACTTAATACATAAGTAAATTAAAGTGTTAGAAATATGCCCTCCAAAAAAGACTTGATGTTGTAACACCACTTTTCAAAATTGCCATTAATATCAGTAACATTTAAAAAAAGGTCCATACTTAATACATAAGTAAATTTAAGTGTCAAAAATATGATTCTCCACAAAAAAGGTTTATGTTGCATCAACACTTTTCAAATTGGCATGAAAATCATGATTTGATGTGACCTATGAAAAAACGAGAATTCGGTACATTTATTGTTAAGTATGCAACTTTGTTCATAAGGGAGATAGGTGGTGAAATAACTACAATGGTTTGGGTTTACATTCAACTCCTCCACCTCCTCAAAACTTAGAATCTATGTTCACTTCCCCTAGCCAGTCGATGTTCACATGTCCACATTATTTACATGAATTACAATTCATAGAAAAATTTACAAGAGGGATAACAAGAAGGTTTGTCACAATATATATTTTCCACATTGTGATGACAATTTTTTTTCATCACATGCGACATCCATTTTTGTTTCTCACACAGTGACATAAATTTTTTCTTGTTACATTTGTGACATTGAATTTTGTTTGCTGCATTGCTATGTTGATTTTTTTTTGTTTTACATTGTAATGTCAATTGTTTTCTTTCATATTTCATCATTAATATTTGTTTATCACATTGCAAGTCAAATTTTGATCATCACATTGTGACATTAATTTTTTTATCACATTACGACATTAAATTTTGTTCGTTAGATTGAGATGTTGATATATGCTCATCACATTATACTATTGGTTTTTGTTTTTCACTTTGTGATATTTTGTTAACATGGTTGAGCTTTTTTGGAAATTGTTCTTTATGGTCAAATGTGGACAATTGTGGGTGAAAAGTTTGACCTTGATTATCAATGCTTGTATGATCATGACCATGGTTGATATTGAATAACCACAATTAGCTTTGGTCAACAATGGATGACTATAGGTGAACATGAACAACCACGATCATCAATGTTTTATTATAGAGGAAGATGGTTGACCATGGCTATCAATATTTAATTATTGATAAATATGGTTGACCATAGTTGAACATTGTTGAGCTCGTATGAAAATTGAAGAGCTAGTTTGAACATGGTTGACCATTGCAAAGGTAGTTTGGCAATCATTCAACTAGTTGGATGATGATTGTCAACACGTAGCAACAGATGTATATGATGGACTATGTTGATTAAGGTTGAACATAGTTGACTATGTTGATTATGGTTGACTACGATTATATTATTATAAATATTATATTATATTATCAAGTTAATATTATTAATATACAAAATAATTATTATTAAAATTAATTTTTGAGTTATATATTTAAATTACAAAGTATGTTGTATCATTAAAATAGGCTATTAAATTTTTGTAGAAGTTAAACTATTATGTTTTCATTACTAAGTTATAATTATGTAATTAAATAAGAAATAAGGTTGATAAAATAAAGTACATGTTGGCATTGTTTTCATTGATGGAAAAAGCGCAATAGAGGAAAAGAAGTAGCAGCAAGGAGAAATGAAGTAGCAACAACAAGCATTGTGATCAAGGAAAAGAAGCAGAGGAAGACACATGTTGTTATAGATTTAAAGTAGCAAGCAAAGGAGTAGCCAACACAACGAGCAACATACAAAGGATCAACTTGCACAAGGAGAAGCAAGCAAAGGAGCAGCACAAGAGCAGTAAGCAAGGGAGAAACACAAAGGAGTTGTGATATGCTTGGATAATGTTGAAAATATTGCGATATTGAAGAATTTGTTGTGATGTGAAATTGTTGATTGCTCTGAATTGTTGTGATGCAAAGGAAAGACTCCAAATCAAAGGAAAAGATTTTTGTGATGCATTAATGATAAATATTGGTATTTGATGTAGGAATTAGGTTGATGAATTTAATGATTACATGTGGATGAAATTAATATTGGATGGATTATTTATTTTGTGTTCTAATATTCAAGATATGAAGAGTTTGGAAACAAATGGGTGGAAGGCAAAGAGTCTAGCCTATTCACTTCATATTCCTATGTGGGATACAAACAACCAAAAAAACTATCTTTATAAAATATGTTATTTTGGAAGGCATTGGAGAGGTTAGGGAATTGGAGAATGTGAGGGAGATGATTGAGATATTATACATTATTTACCTCGAACTTATG
Source organism: Pinus taeda (assembly GCA_000404065.3). Classification (NCBI taxonomy): domain Eukaryota; kingdom Viridiplantae; phylum Streptophyta; class Pinopsida; order Pinales; family Pinaceae; genus Pinus; species Pinus taeda. The sequence continues at coordinate 30,088 of APFE030756152.1, forward strand.
AGGTTGATGTGAAACAAATTTGAAGGGAAGAAGGTGCAAAAATGAAGATGGAGACATGTAGAAATTATGACTAGGTAAACCAACACATTCTTATTTCATGTTTGCATCAAGATATGGCAGTGTCCTTTCAAGTAGTGGCTTGATAAACATCAAGTTGTAGCCTGTTGAGGTAGGAGCCTCTTGTGGTTTGTAGCCTACAGAAGAACCTCTTGTGGGTTGTAGCCTACAGAAAACATATAGGAGTTGGAGCTTCCTTGCATGTTGCAGCTTGTGGAAAATTGAGGTAGCAACCTATTGTAGGTTGGAACGTATAGATAGTCAGATGTAATAAGGAGTAGCAGTTTGCCTTTTCATCACAACAATAATAAAATCATGGCTTTATCCCATGGGTTTCCACATATATCTAGTGTCAATATGTGTTATTATTATGTGTTGATAAGATGTTTTGTTTGCGTATTAAATGTTGTTCACATATTCAATCCGTTGGTCATAATTTGTTAATTTGCTCATGTAATGGTCTAGTTAGTGAGATTAATGAAAATAATCTTGTTATAGTGTTATCTGGTTTAATTTATACTAAATTGTATAACTCCCCCCCTCAACGAATTTGTCAAGTTTTCATTAATTGGTATCAAAGCCAGTTACTTTGGTGTAAAATTAATAAATTGAAGGTAGCCATGGTTTAGTCATGGACCATTGAAGTGTGTCTATGCTTAGTACATCAAACTTTCATGAATGGAAAGATAAGTTTAAAACCTAACTAATAGCTTATGGACATGGTGTATGGAAGCTTGTAAGCAAAGGTTAATTTAAAGACTCTCCCTCTGTGCAAGAAAAAAAATGGAATGTTAAGGAAAAATGTGTTATATATAACAATCTTCATAATAAGGATCTTGATACAATAATAAACCTAAATTCTACAAAA